>JAMFLL010000113.1:0-66061 GCA_027475725.1 Pythium rhizo-oryzae | reverse complement strand
AGAACATCAAGGAAGTGGTTCTGCCCTTCCAGGTCGCGGAGCGCGTGGCCGCGGCGTTCGACATGGCGATCGCGTACGACGACGTGGAGCCGGCGCTGCGGACGCGCCCGCAGCGCGCGATCGACCCGGTCGAAAGCGCGGATCACACGCTCGAGCGCGACCCGGTGATCGCCGTGATGGGCCACGTGGACCACGGCAAGACCACGCTCATGGACACGCTGCGCGGCTCCTCGATCGCCAAGCGCGAGGCGCACGGCATCACGCAGAAGATCAACATTTGCGAGGCCGAGCTGGCGCCGTCGCTGCGCGCCACGTTCCTCGACACGCCGGGCCACTTTCACTTTTTTCGCATGCGCACGAACGCCGCGCAGGTCGCGGACCTCGTGCTGCTCATCGTGGCTGCCGACGAAGGCTGCCTGCTGCAGACTGAGGAGTCGATTGGCGCGATCGAGGAGACTGGGCTACCCGTGATCGCGTGTATCAACAAAATCGACACGGCGCCGCGCGAGCAAATCGACGCCGTGCGGCAGGAGATCCGGTCGTTCGTGGCACTGCAAACCTGCCCGATCGTCGAGATCTCGGGCAAGACTGGCGAGAACCTGGACGCACTGCGCGACCAGATCGCGCAGCTGCTCGACATCGAGCGCGTGCAGCACAAGCTCGAAGCGTTCGTCGGCCCCGACGTGCCCGCGCAGGGCCTCGTGCTCGAGAGTATTGTGATGAAGGGCCGCGGCACCGTGCTGCGCGTGCTGCTCAAGCACGGCGTGCTCAAGAAACAGGACCACTTTGTCGCCGGTATGATCCACGGCGTCGTGCGCAGCGTCAAGAACGCCGACTCGGGCGCCGAGCTCGCGCACGCGCTGCCCGGCATGGTCGTCGACGTGTCGTTCGCCAACAAGTCGAAGAACGTGGACGCACCCATCGAGTTTGGCTTCTTTGTGCTGCCCGAGAAGCGCGCCAAGCAGGTCATCGAGCAGCGGTGCGTTTGATAACTTGCAAATGTTGATCTTGAGGGCGCGAATGGAACTAACTCTACCTGATTTCGTAGACAACTGGCGCTCGATTTTGCCGAGAGTGCGCTGCCGATCGACGACGGTGACGATACTAGCACCAGCGAGAGCCAAGTGCAGGATGCCGAGATCGTGGATCGGTCGCCCGACGGTAATAGCGCTGACGAGGGAGCCACCGAAGACACGGACGATGGAGCTACGCGTCGGCCAATCGTCGTCAAGGCCGACGGCGCCGGCTCGCTCACGAGCATTCAGGACACGGTTGACGAGATCAAGGGTGTGAGCGTAAGTCGCCGGGACGGTTTAGAATGCTCTCTTTTGGTCTACCTGGTAGCTAAGAACTCACATATTGTGTCTCTTGAATGTCCAGACCGTGCGCATCGGCATTGGCCACATCACGGCGAACGATATCGACGTGGCGATCAATAAGCACTGCCCGATCTTCGGCTTCAACGTCAAACTGCGCAACCGCGAGAAGAAGCTTGCGGCCAAGCGCGGCGTGCGCGTCGTGCTGCGCACCACGATCCACGGGCTCATCGAGGAGATCGAGCGCTTCTCGGGCTCGCCCGTTGAGAGCGACAGCGACGAGGAGGAAGAGGAGGAAACCAGCCGCAAGAGAAGATAGAGATGTGATGGCTTCAACATGATGGCTTGTTGACTTCCACTCCCGCGCGTGTGCAGCTCGTGCAGATTCAGCAATCACTCCCGCGCCACTATTGTTTTCTCTCTCAGGCATCCGTGAATAACCTCTTCAAGAGAGACCTAACTGCAGGGAGCCTGGCGCATCTGCGACCCAAGCGAACCCCCCCAAGAAACTCCGCATCGTTTACCAGTAGTCGGCTTGTTCCGTCTGTCTATGACCGACGTGATAAAGCAGCCCGCTCACGCTCGATTATATCGATCTCAGAATCGCACCTGATCGACTGGCCCCGTGGCGAGATCATCCCGGCGATTAGAACCCCACCTCTGGCTCTACGAGTGGCATTTGCGGGCATCGTCGTGATCTCCGAGTCGGAACCCATGTACTACTTACCACTCGTGTGCACATCGTCACGATGTGTAAGCCAAACCCGATGGATCTAAATGCTCTGCGGCTTGGCCGCGAAGACGAGGAGCTTTGGATCGAACTGATCGTTTGCCAAGAGACACGAGGCGCTCGCTCATGAAGGTACTGGAACGAGGTCGATCCTGTTGCCTTTCTATGTTTTGATGGCATCTCTGGGTTTCTTTTTGGTCGAGAGACGCTGTGTGGGAGGCCTGGTGGTCTCTCTCACTCACTCTCTGCGCAGCCAGAGGAAGGGGTCGCCCGCTTTCGTTCATTTTCCAACTCGACGCGCCCAAGCCAAGTCCAGAAGCCACTACACCATCTTGCGCCTTCCTCATGGTCTTCACGGCGTTTCTCCAGAGCATGGCGGACCAGTCCGCCGCGGTGTTCGAGTCGATCCAGCGCACGCTCGCAGCGTTCGTAGCTGACGGCGACGATGACGAGTACGACGACGAGGACCCGCCGCTCGTGATCGTCATTCGCGACGGCAAGATCGAAGAGGCAACTGAGCCCAACAAGCCGTGCGCAGCCAAGGCAACTACCAACGTCGACATCGACGTCTACGCTCCCTACCACGACATGGACAGCCAGGAACAGCTCCCTTCTCCCGTCTAGACGACCTCGGAGCTCGCGTGAGGGCTACGGCAGCCCCCCTCAGCGTCCAGCCTAGGCAGCATTCTTAGCCCTACTGATCGTAGTGTCCACGTAAAGTACTTTTTTGCTTTCTCGATTTCGTGTCGCTGTTCACACCCTATCGATACTCTGCCTAGAAGCCGTAGTACGACTTGAGCGCTGCGCGCGTGACCACGCGTCTCCGTGGCGCCTGCTCGTCCTCGCGGCGCTGCTGCTCGCGCTGCGCCTCGGCCGCCGCCACTTGGCGCCGCACGAGGTCCGCCCACTTGCGGCACTTGAAGCCGCGAAAGTGCGCCTGGATGCGCAGCGCCGCGCGCTCACGGAGCTGCCGCTGCCGCTGGCGGCGCTCGCGCTCGTCGCCCGCTCGGTCGTCAGACGACGCGAAAAAATCGCTGGGCGCCACGGCGACACCTGGGCGTGGCGGCGTCTCCGGTTGGCTCCGCGTGATCGTACTGACCGGCTTTCCCCTCGGTGGCGCCCTGGCTGGAGGCTGCTTGGATGTAGCGGCAGTAGGCGTCTCGCCATCGGCCTGTGCTCTCCGCCATGGCCGGCCACTCGCCCCTGTCACCTCACTGAGCTTGCCGGGCTTGGCCCTCTTTTCCTCGTCGTCCTGGACGCGACCCGTGGTCGACACGTCGTGCGCGTCCACGCCCTGCGCACGCAAATTGGCGCGGATCTTGTCGCCGTCGCGCGCGCGAATGCCCAGGTCGTTGGTGACCTCGTGGACGCGCTGCGCGCCATCGGCGCCCGTGACGAGCACGCGGCGGTTGCTCGAGTTGGCGCACTGGCCGACGCCGCCCGAGAGGTGCCACGCGTTCCGCATCATGAGCTCAAAGTAGTCGTCGCTGTCCACGGCGGCGCTCACGTTGGTGTAGTACGTCTCAAACTCGCGCCGCGTGACCACGCCGTCGCGGTCGAGCGTGTCCCACTGCTGCGCGAACGCGCGCAGCGCCTCCTGCGCGGTCATGCGGCCGGCGAGCACGTCCGCGTGGCGCGACGCGTCGTACGCGCGGCTCAGCTCCTCGAGCGTCACGGACCCATCGCGGTCGCGGTCGAGTGCGTTGAACGCGGCGTGGACGAGCGCGAGCCGCCGCGGGTTGTTGGCGAGCGCGTCGTCGCCGCCGCGCATCGCCACGAGGAACTCGTCCGCGTCCACGCAGCCGCTGCGGTCCGCGTCGAGGCACGTGAAGAGCTGGTCCAGCTCGTGGAAGTTGACGTCCACGCCGAGCTTGCGGAGTCCGAGCTTGAGCTCGTCCTTGGAGAGCCGCCGGTCGCCATTCGCGTCCAAAAGGCGAAGCGTGCGCTGGAGCGCGTTGAACCCGACAAACGCCGGCACCACGACCTCGCCCTTGTCCTGCGCTTGCGCTTGAAGCCGCTGCAGCAGACGCGCACGGACACGCTCGACGATGCCCTGGGGTCCAGCAGCCCCCGAGATGGCGGCTACCAAGCTCACTGTCGTAGAACTGGATCCAGAGTTCGCTCCACCGCCACCTACGAGCAGCTGGAACACGGCCGCCAGCGGAATCGCGTCCCCGCGAGCGCACTGCGCCGCCACGAGCCGCGCGAGGTGCTGCGCGTCCTTGGCGTGGAGCGAGCGATCCAGCTTCACGAGCGCGTTCGCGAACGCGCGCGCGTTCATGGTCTCGTTGCCGTCGCCCCAGACGCGGTTCACGCCGAGCCGGCGGCACACATCGTCCAGCGTCGGCTGCGAGTGGACGCCCACGCGCGGCGGCAGCAACGACGAGCGCAGGTACGTCCACTCGTCGTGGTTATCGCTGGTGTTGCCGTCTTCGCGAGAACTGGACTGCGTCGTCGCGGCAGCTTCCTCACGCCGACGCGCGACTGGCGCCGGCGGCTCCACCACCGTGATCCCACCGCCGCCATCATCGTCGCTGTCCGACTCGGGCTCGCTGTCCGTGGGCGGCGACACGTGCCAAGTCTGCTTCATGAGCAGCTCAAAGTCGCTGTCGTCGGGAATGCAGGCGCTGACATTCTACAAGTCCCCATGTTTCACGATGAGTCCTAACACCCCACCAACACACGCACAGAGCGGAGACGTACATGGTAATACTCGACAAACGCCGCGCGTGGCACGCCGTTGTTGTGCTCGGCGCTGGTCTCCCACTCGCGCAGGAACTCGTGGAGCGCCTGCGCGCGCGTCTTCTTGCCGGCGCGCACGCGCGGCAGCTGGCTCACGTCGTAGTTGTCGCGCAGGTCCTCGAGCGTGACGACGCCGCGGCGGTGTGCGCGGTCCATGCAGTCGAATGCCCTGTCGATCAGCGCGTGCCGTGATGCACTGAGCGGACCACGCAGCCCCTTGAGCAGCTCCTCGAGGCTCACGACGCCGTCGCCGTCGCGGTCAAAGTGCGCGACGACCTGCGTCAGCTCGCGCGCGCTCAGCTCCACGCCGAGGTCGCGCAGCCCGAACTTGAGCTCCTGCGCCGACAGCGCGCCGTCCCCCGACGTGTCCATCGGCGACAACACGCGCCGCAGGGCATTCAGCCCGCGCTCGCCGCAGCGCTGCAGCAGCTTGGCGCGCACGCGGCCCACGACGCCGCCCTCGTCCACTGCGTGCGTCGCAGCAGCGGCGGCTGCGGGCTTGCGCTTGGCGTGTTCGTTTCGTGGCTCGTGCCGTGCGGCGGTTCCTGCCTTGGGGACGGCGTCGGCCCGGGCGTCCGACTCGGACCACGCGACGCGGCGACTGCCGCCACTCGTCTTGCTGCCACTGACAGTAGTCGGCGCTGCCCGTACCACCAACTTCTTCCCTGCCTGGGTCGTGTGGTCCTCAAGCGCCTCGGCCGTGAGCGGCGAGGGCTCCGCGCCGCGCAGCTCGTCCTGTGCGCTGCGGCGCCCTCGCTCACGCATCTCCTCTGGTGAACGCGTCACCTTCCCGGGCTTCTCGGCTGGCGGCGCCTCGCTCCTGGCGCCAGCAGCCATTTGCTTCTGGAAGTCGGCAGCAAACGCGAACGCGGCCGCGCCGCCCGAGCAGACCCACTCGCCCAGCGGCGCCACACTCAGCCGCAGCGCGCGGCCCTGCTTGGCGGCCTTGCCCACGAACGCCACCACGTGCGCGAGTACGTTCTCGACCACGTCGCGGCCGCAGTTCTGAAGATACTCCTGACTGATCTCGTTCGCATTCACGCGGGTCATGGCGTCCGCGCTGGCCGCGAGTGCCGGCTGGCCCTTGTGCCCTTGGCGCGCCACGTTCTCCTTGAGTCGGTGGGCGCGCAGGAACGTCGCGTGGTGGAGGAACACCGCCTCGCCAGCGTCGTTGAGGCCGAACACGCCGAAGCGGTCCACCGAGACCACGCGACGCCGCCGCGTGAGCTGCTCGCCCAGGTACAGCCCGATGGCCTTCCACACGGTCAGCGCGTCGCGCGCGCTGAGCCCGTGGAGCGGCAGCGTCGCCTTCTCGACGATCTCGGTCGTCGACAGCGGCGGCCGCGAGGACGCGTCGTCATCGTCATCCTTGTTGTTACTGGCGGCGGACCGACGTGACGGTGGCGCTTGCCTGCTCGAGGAGGCCGCGCTGGAATGTTTGGAGCTGCTCGGGCGGCCACCAGCGGCGCTGGACAACGACGCTGGCGCCGAGAGGCGCGCGGACGAGGACGTCGGCATCGTGGGTCTCCGGAGATGATGCTACAAGAGAGAAAGCTGCGGCGCCGGCGCGCCTGTTCGACGTGGAAGTCTCACATCCCAGAGGAAACGGCGAATAGTTCCAGTGACAATCCACAAGAAAAATGTGCATTCGTGCCTAAACGCCCTGTTTGTAGATGGAGCTCCCTCTTTAATAAGCTCCCTGGACAGTCTCACGAAGAGATGGCTGGCGTTTGGTTCAGATCAGTTCATGTATTACGGTATCTAGATGAGTGCGACGACCTCCGAGAGCAGCGGCTGCATGGTGCGCAGCGCCGGCGCGCCGTGGAGGCGCCGCAACACGTCGCCCAGGCCGAGCTCCACGCTGAGGCTGCGCGCGGCCTGGAAGTTCTGGAGCAGCAGCCCGAGCCCGGCGACGAGCCCCTCGAGCGAGCGCGGCGCGCGCGCAGCCGTCGCGGCCTCTCGTAGCAGGCGGTCCAACACCTCGGCGCAGCCGCACACGATGGTCGTGATGACCATCTCCTCCTCGATCTTCATGGCGAGGCAGCAGTTGCGGATGAGCGTGGCGCTGAGCACGCGCACGTCGTCGTCGTGACTCTGACTAGGCGACGACGTGTCGGCGCCCGCGTCGGTCATCACGCGGAACACGAACGGCAGGAACCGCAGCGCGCGCGCCTGCACGAGCTCGGTCGCGGCCGGGTTCGCGAAGCCGTTCACGAGCACGGTGAGCACGAGCACGGTCTGCGCGCGCGTCAGCGACGCGCCGTCGCTCTCGGTGGCGCGCAGCACGAGGTCAAAGCACTGGTCCTTGACCTCGAGCACGTCCACGGACCGCGTGGGCAGCAGCAGCACGACGCGGAAGAGCGCGAGCGCCGGGAAGAGCAGCGCCTGGCCGCCGTGCTGGAGCAGCGCGAGCACGATCTGCCACCACTGGAGCACCTGCGCGTCACTGACCGACGACGAGCCAGCGCCGCCGCTCAGCTCCACGCGGTGGTCGCGCATCGCGGCCTCGAGCTCGCGCAGCGCCGTGAGCTGCGCGGCGCTGAGGCACTGGACGCCGCCGGGCGCGCGGTGGAGCGCGTCCACGCGCCGCACGATCGCGTCCAGCCGCAGCGCCGGCGCGCCCGAGACCGCAAACTTGCGCGCCGCCAGCGAGGACGCCGGCGCCGGCCCAGCCGGGGACGCGGCGAACGCGGCGGTCGGCGCGGCGCGCGTCGGGTCGTTGAACGGGTTGCCGAACGCGTGCGCGCCGCCCATCTCGCGCTGCATGTTCTCGAGCATCGGTCGCAGCATGGCCCTGTGGGACGTGTATCACAACATCCAAGTCGTCAGCAAGAGGAGGCGGGAGACGAGGGAGACGGGGGGAACGGCGTCACGTCATGCCGGAGCCTCCGGTGGTCGATGCGAGTCAACAGTACGTACCCGAGCGGCGTGGAGAGCGCCTCGTTCGGCAAGTCGAGGATCTCGCGCGGGATGCCGCGGCCCAGCAGGAAGGTCGCGAGCTCGTCGCTAAAGTTGTTGCAGTTGTGGCGCAGCAGGTCGTACGTGGCGCCCGTGAAGCGGTGCGCGTTCGCGCGCACGAACGCGTCGAGCTGCGCGGGTGAGACGCGCGTGTCGCCGAGCGGGAGCGCGCGCTCGGGCTGCATGCCGTAGCGCGCGACCACGACCTCGGGCGCGAGCGCCTGGATGCCGCCGCCGCCGAAGAAGAACTCGCGGCCGAAGACCAGCACGCCCGTGTGCCAGATGCCGTCGATCTGCTTGCCCAGCAGCGCCGGCGAGACCTGCCGCGCGAGCCCGCGGCTGAGGTCGTACACGCGCAGAATCACGGGCGAAGGCGAGGTGGTCTCCATATTCGTCGCGGAGCGAAGTTGGAACTGCGACGTGTTGGAAATGGGTCGACGGGCGTTGGAAATGGACTAATACGCCGAGCAAACGAAATGCGTACGGAGAGACACAAAAACCAACGTGGGATGCGGCTCGAGATCGTATTTTCTGGAACCGGGCGGGAAGGGAATCGAACGCCAACAGAAAGAACGCGACACAAAACCAACAAGGGAAAAAAAGCCCGCCACCCAAAACCAACGAAGACTACGTTTTACATACACTCTGCCTACCACACCCAGATGACCATCACTCTGCGCCGTGATTCGCCTACGGGCGACCTTGAAGTGAGACGCATCATCATCCTCCTGTTCTACTGGCTCGGGCGCGTCATGAGCCGCACCTGCTTCTTGGGCTTGTTGGTGACCATCATGTTGGGCGTGGGCCGCCGCCGCGGGCGCTTCTGGTGCGTCGGCAGGTGCGGCGCGTAGTACGCCATGCCCAGGTACACGCCGACGGCGCACGCGAGCAGCGCCACCAGCGCAGTCGAGAGGTACGACGCCACCGAGATCGAGGCGCCGCGGCCGCCGTGCGCCGACGTCAGTGGGTCGCGCACGGCCGGCTGCAGCGTGCCGTTGAAGAAGCCGACCGTCTCGAGCCACCACTTGGGGTAGAACAGTGGCTTGGCCGCGAGCCGAGAGGACGTGAGCCCGCTCACTTCGTAGCCGTCGTGGAAGACCGTCGCGAGTTGCCCAAACAACGACCAGAACGCGTCGTGGCTGCGGTTCGTGAGCCGCTGCGACTGGCTCGCGAGGAACTGTGCGAGCGCAGCGTCGCCGCCGGCCGCTTGCACGCGCTCCGCGTCCTGTAGGATCTGAGGAAGCGCGCGCTCGGCAAACTGCTCAACTTGGAGCTGCACGCGCTCGACAAACGGGTGCGCGAACGTGTAGAAGCGCGCGGCCCAGTTGCCGACAAGCGCGCTGATCCAGAACGCCGAGTCGCGGTCGAACCGTAGTAGCGAGCCTTGCGAGTGCTGGACGGGTACGACAGCGGCCTTGACGAACACCGGCACGTAGTACGTCGCGTGCGGTGCGTACTGTCCAAACCAAATGTACGAGTGGTTGGCGTTCGACGCGTTCAGCACGGACACGAACGAGTAGCTGGTGCGGAAGATCGAGATCGCGCGCTCAAAGTGGCCCTTGCGCAGGTCCTTTGATGTGAGGTCGTCGTTGAGCGCGGCGTCGTACCGGTCGGGGTCGCCGAATGGACCGGCGTCGCGGCCTGTTGTCATGTCGAACGGCGTGCCTTCGTAGTGGTCGCGGTGGAAGCGCATGAGATCGTGCGGCGTCAGCTGCTGCGCCGCCTGCACCGACACGGGATAGTCACTCGCGTACACGTCCGTGTCGGGCGACAGCTCCAGCGACGGGTTCGCGAGCGTGAGCACCCGCCACATGCGCCGCGTCGAGTAGTGTTGGAGCCCCTGGATGCGCGGCTTGGCGTAAGCCTTGGTAAAGTCGAACGGCACGCCCGTCTCCGGCTGCCACAGGTTGTTGCGCGTCGCGACCTCTAGCACATTGGGCGACGCCATGAAGTACTCCGAGTTAGACAGATTCAGTCGGTGGATCACAAACTGGTTCGCGACGACCGCGACGTGGTCGTCTTCGATGCGCTGCGCGGCCCAGATCGCCGAGCGGCCCGTGTCGTCGGGCAGGATGTGGAACATCCACGCCTCTTTTGTGTCGGTCACGGTGAGCGCCTCACCGGCGTCGTCGTACAGGAGGTCGCCCTCCCACTTGATGCCGTAGAAGCCGTGCTGGACGCCCAGGTCGCCCATGATGCGGATCGCCTCGCGCGCCGAGCGCGCGCGGCCCAGCGCTATCCGCGTCAGCGCCGACACGTCGAAGAGCGCGAACCCGCCCTGCGTCGCTGGCTTGCTGGCGAACCGCGCGGGACACGTGCTCTCGCCGATCGCGACCTGGTGCTCGTTCATGATGCCGTAGGACGCGTCCAGGAACGCAAATGTCGCGTTGGCCTCCGGGATCGTGCCTATCGAGGGCGTCTCGTCCCAGTCGTAGAACCGCGTGTCCAGGTTCTGCTTCTTGTAAACGTCGCCGCGCGCTTCGCCCACTGTTCCATTCACATACGCACGGTAAGTCTCCGGATGACCGCCTTTTTTTCTCTAGCAGTCGCGAACGAACGCACCGTAGCGCGGGTACTCGTGGCGCGGCAGCACGGCCTCGTGGCGCGCGCCCGGCGCATGCGTCTGCCGCGGCACCTTGGCCAGCCGGAAGTCGCAGGACGCGCAGTCCATCGAGTGCGTCGTCATGGGCGCGCCAGTGGCCGAGGCCTTGGCGCCCACCAGGATTGCCGTGCACCGGTCCTCGGCGGACGCCACCGTGGCCTGCGCGCCCGTGGCGGCGAGCACGGACACCAGCGAGGCGACCGCGAGGGCGGCGGCAGCGACGCGGCAACGGCGCGAATAAGACGGAGACGCGACGGCCATGGAGAGCTAGAGACTGACTAGTGCTCTGTTGACGGGATCTTCTTCGTCGGCTTCTGCTTTGAGCTCTTCGTCGGAAGGAAGGCGAGAAAAGTGAATTGTGGGCAGCGCCGAGGCTGATTGGCGGCTCTTGTCCCGCGTTTCATATCTCGCATTTAGGGACAACAGAAACGCGTTTTGCGGCTTCAACTTGGGGTGAATGGGCATCTAGACGGTAGTTTTACGGATTTGCACTCGAACCAGAGAGCAATGAGGCATCATCAAACTAGTCTTATTTAACAGGCGGTTGAGAAGTTAAGAACCCACAATAGAATTCATGAGTCAGTCAGAGAGCAATGAGGCAAAAGGTCGCGCGTCAATGGTGAAGCGGGACGTTACGAGCGGGCTCTGTGCCGGGAGGGGACGTTAGCGTTCGCGCCGCCGCGCACTCGCTTGCATGTGGAGCGGAACCTTCGGCGACTAGTGCGACCGTTTCGCTGCGGCTCGCGTCTCCTCATCTTAGTGTCTTTTCTCCCACACGACAGCGAGACGATCCGAGGCGACCAAGTGGTTCGTGGTCGAGACGTTGCGCTTTGGGGACGGAGAATCCAGTGAATAAGACGCCGGGCGTTTTGGGATCCTGTGAATCGTAGCACTTCTTCTCTTTTATTCGCGCGCGCCGCGTGCGCTTGCGATGGCATCTTTTCGAGGGGGAACGGTTCGCGCGTGGGATCCCAGGCCGGAAACGACACGGGCCGTGACTCGTCGGCTCTTAGTCCACGGATGCTCGGGCACGCAGCCCCAACCGACACGATGCTCGAGTGAGTTCAACCTGATGCTACTACTGTGAGAGCGTCCTAGCTGCTGTGCAGTCACTCAGGACTGCTATGAACTCCTGGCTCCATGGTTTTGCTAAAGAACGACGATGTGAATTACACGCTAAAAAAACGACCCACGGATACGGGTGCCACCAACTCATCCCTCACAAGGAGTTACCAGCTCAGGCGATCACCGGAGACGGTTGCACGACGACTTCTTCGGAGGCTCCGTCGTCTTGGGGGCATCGGTCTTCTTGGGGGCGTCCGTTGCGTCCTCGCCCACGTCGCTCGAGTCCTCCGGGGCAGCAGTCGTGCTCGCCGGGGCAGTGGTCTTGGGAGCCGCCGACGTGCTCGTAGGAGCCGTGGTCTTCGGAGCCGCCGTCGTAGCCGTCGGGGCGTCAGACTTCGGAGCAGTGGTCGTAGGGGCGGCGGACGTGGTCGCCGGCGCGTCCGTCGTGTTCGTGGAGCCGCTGGTCGCGACCCCCCAGCCTCGCGCGATCGAGTCGTATGCGGCCTTACGCACGACCTTCGTGCCGCGGCCGCCCGGCTGGTACATGGGCAGCGGCAGGTCGTTCGGGATCCACGACCACTGGTCCGAAAAGTCCCACACGGTCACGCCCACGCAGCCCTTAAGCTCCTTGCAGGCCTCGATGGTGTTCTGGTAGTCCGTGCCCTGCTGCTTCTGCGCGGCCGTGGTCGGGCTGATCGGGTTTGGTGCCGGGAACGCCGTCTGGAAGCGAATATCAAGCTCCGTGATCGCGACGTCCAGGCCGAGGTCCGTGAAGCGCTTCATGTTGGCGATCTGGTCGGCCTTGGAGCCCACCTGGCCCACGATCAGGTGCGCCTGGAAGCCCACGCCGTTGATCTCGACGCCCTCCTTCTGGAGGAACTTGACGATGTTGTTGAGCGCGGCTGTGGACTTGGCGTTGATGTGGTCCGTGTTGTAGTCGTTGTAGTACAGCTGCGTGGTGAGGTTAAGCTGCTTCTTGACCGCCGAGGCCGTCTCGAACGCCACCTTGATGTACTCGGTGCCCGTCTTCTGGTACCAGAAGCTGTCGCGGAACGTGCCATCGTCGTTCAGCGCCTCGTTGAGCACGTCCCAGTGCGAGCACGATGCGCCGAAGTGCGTCATGACCTTGGTGATGTGGTTCTTCATCGCAGTCAGCAGCTCGTCCTTGGCGAGGTTCTGGACCCACTGCGGCGCCTGCGAGTGCCACACGAGCGTGTGGCAGCGCACCTTGGCGCCGATCTTCTTGGCCTCGGTGAGGAACTGGTCGCCGCGCGTGAACTGGAACGCGTCGCGCGACGGCTCCGTGGCGTCCCACTACAAAAACGATCATCCAGCAGTCTCATTTAGTATGCGACCATGGCTATGCACTCATCCTTAAAGTACCGCACCTTCATGACGTTGCCCGGTGTGAGCCAGCCCCAGTCACTCGGGTTCTCCAGCGCCTTGGTGTACTCGGCGTCCGTGGCCGACTGGTCCGTGGCCGTGCCCATGTACTTGCCCGCGGCCTTGGCGAGGTCGTGGAGCCCTTCCTTCCCCGTGTACGTGGACTCGAGCACGGCGTCGCCGCGCGCGAGGCCCAGGGCCGCGGCGGCCGCGAGAGCGAGAGCGAGGAGGCGCGTGGTCGCGAGCATCGTCTTCCTCGTTAGCTGGATGCGGAGAAAAAGCCGAAATGAGCTTCAGGGTCTTTCGACGCTTTGGAGCGGGCATGTCGGTGGGTCGCATCGTGTCGCATTTTGCGCGGCGGGTCTCTACACGCTCATCGGCTGACGCTGAGGTCACGTGGGCGAGCCATCTGTCTCCTGAGAACGGACCTCGGTGTGATCGCCACACAGAACTCCGCCATACAGTACGCCAGAAAGCGTGGAGATTTGAAGAGTGTTTGCCTGCCTGTCGCCTTCGTTTCCGTGACTCGGTCGCGGCATAGATCTGCGTGGGTAGACACTGGATTTTCCCGCACCGGATTCCCATGAGCAGAGGGGCGCTCACCAGAATTCCTGGGAGCAGATCTCCAAGATGGGGGTATGGTATCCGATATCGCGCGTGGGCCTTGGCGATCCCGTCGGCCATTTGGCGCCACCGAACGACGACGATTCCCAGATGGGACCCAGGACGTTGAGACGAGCCGAGCAAGCCGTAAACACCCTTCAGGACGACGACTGTGAATACCGGATACCCTCAAGTGGAGAGTCCCGGTGATACGAGTTCGGTACGGTGTATGGTTTGCTGGGACGGTGATTGAACGTTATGACCAGACTTTTCGGAGCTGCGACGGGGAGGCCAAGTTCTCACCGTTGATACTCGGCACGTGAGCACTCGTAGCCACGTTCCCAGTCACTCAAGGGGATCGAGCATGGCAGTGACCCACCCGACGCCGCGCCGCTCGCCGCCGGTAGTGCCACCAGCGCTCATGGAGCAACTCGAGCCTCTGCGAACGCAAGTGCTTTTCGCGGATGTCCATGACACTCACCTTTTCCCGATATCGGACGGGGCGCTGTGGTTGACGGCGCCTGCGAGCGACGAGGATCCTGCCGCGGAGTTTGCGCTGCTGCTCAGTGGGCTGCAGTCGCTCGCGCGGCTTGCGCGTGCAGACGAACGCACATGGGCACAAGCGATGAGACAGCTGTGGCCACGCGGGAACGTGCCATTGTGGCTACGCCGGCGAGAGTGCCGAACTGGAGGGGGATGTCGAGACGCTCGGAGCAGTGACACTGCGATCGAGGTGTGGGTCACCTATCCATGGTTACTGAGTAACGACGACCTCGTCGATGTGGCGCGTCGACCCGGTCTGCAAGCCCTCGACACGCAGGGTTGCGAAGATTCCATTGAAATCCCGATCCACCTGTGCGTGTCTTGGACTAGCAGCATAGTGCTGGCTAGCCAGGTGATCGAGATGCTGACGGCACTGTCCCCTCTCCCGTGCCGTATCACTGATCTCGTTTTGCCCTATGGCTCGATCGACGAGGCGAGCCTACAAGCGCTCGGCGCCATCGCTCGAAGTGGAGTGGTGATAAGCGATTTGTCGAGCGTCTCTCTCCAGGTTCCGTCTCAAAACGCGCCAGCGCTGGTGACTGGACTCCACGCGTTAATGCCGCCTAGCAGCAGTGATGACACCACGACAACCATCGTCAAAAACTATCGGCTGTCGAAGCACAAGTGGTGGGAACAAGCGCAGTGGTCAGCCATTGGTGCCAGCGGATCTGTCCGCGAAATCGAAGTGAAGCTCAATGGTTTTTTGAGCGCCGGTTCAATGCAGTGGCTCCCGTTCTCGTTCTTTAGTTTGTGGGCTCGCCACAACATCCAACGACTCACTACCGATGGAACCGTCACAAGCGCCACTCTTGTCGACTGTTTCCATCGAATCGTTTCAGCGCGTGACCCCCTCGCTGAGCTCTTCCCCGACCACCGCAGCAGCATTAATACCCACGCCAAGATCCGCATTGCAGCGTCTCGCTTCTATCTCGACGGGCCGAACAAAAACCTCGTTCAGGGCCAGCGGATCTCAGAACTACGTGTCGTCACTCGCGAGGACGACTGGTGGAGCGTGGTGCTCCCAGCGTGGGGCCGCGCATGGGTCCACGCGAACGACGCGACTGCTTCTTTCAACCGTGACATAGCAGACGTGTGTGGCGCGCGATCGATTCGCGACGTGGTCATCAACGAAGGCTCGGCGCAAGTGATTCTCTTGCTTGCTGCCGCTGGTGAAGGAGTCGACCAGCTGACGGTGATACGACCACAGGGAGACGCGTTGGAGTGGACAACGCTGAAAAAAGCATTCCCCAATCTATCATCGCTGCGCCTGCGATCAGTGCACCTGGATCGGCTTTCTCCATTGTACGCGCCGGAAGCAGGCGACCTGTGGCCGAACTTGCACACGCTCGCTCTGCACGACACGTTCGCAGACGATGGCGAGTACCGGGAGAGCATGATTGTGCTGCTGCAGGCACTGAGCAACTATGAAAACCGCCTGACCCAGACACTACGATCGCTCACGCTGGGGTTCGTGCGCGCGGCACTCAACTACGATCGAGTCATTAACGCCGCACTGGCGATGCTCGAGACGAACAAGTTACTCCGCTGGTTCTCGTTGACGGTACCAGAGAACGTCCGATCCGCCCGCTCGATCCGAGCGGCGTTCCATGCGCATCAAGGTGTACTCGTGGTCCGCGAGAAGCTCGCGTTTGTGAGTGCTCTCTCAACGGCGTCCGGTCCGCGCCTGGACAGCCACGTCGTTGCGACGATGCTTGGCTTCGCTGGGCTCTCGAGCTTCCTCCGCCACATCGAGTTCAACGAGTAACGTGCGACGTGTCTGTGGCCAGCGTGCCAGGGCGTTGCCAGCTCGACCCAATGAGTGTCTGCATTACGTTCTCGTGGGCCACGCAAAGCGAAAGACGGCGCTGACAGCGATCGCAAGTCGGTTCGATAGGAACAGTCAAAAGTGGGTGTGATACACGTTACCTCCTAGAACCGATATGTTGCCACCTCTGTTGGGGGATGGGTTCGAAAGGAATAGTCCAAAGTGGGTGTGATACACGTTACCTCCTAGAACCGATATGTTGACACCTCTGTTGGGATGGGTTTGGAGCTGCTCGTTTCACTAAATTCAGTGAATAGTTTTGGTGCCAGTGGCATGGCAACCCACAGGCCCATGGCGACGGTCTCCGCTACGTCGCCGTTGGTGCCGCTGGCGGCGGCGGCGCCGGAGGATGACGCGCTCATGGACGAGCTTCGCGTGCTGCAGCCGCACGCGCTTGTCGCGGATCTCGACGACAGCGAGCTGTTCCCCGTGTGGGGGCCGGAGCTGGTGCTGGGCGCGCTCCGTCGATGGCGCGAGCCGGCCGCGGAGCTCGCGCAGCTTCTGCATGCGCTGCGCACGCTCGCACAGCTCGCGCGCACGGATGAGCGCGTCTGGGCACACGTGCTGGCGCAGCTATGGCCAGGTCGGGACACCTTCGTTTGGCTGCGACGCCGTGCGTGGTTTCTAGAAGACCTAGCGAGAGCGCGAAGGGAACGCGATGCGTGCACCACGGTTGAGCTGTCCCTCCGCTGCTCTGTTCAAGGCGACGATGGGACCCTTCGCTTCACTGACCTCATCGCCGGTCTGCGGCAGTTCTGCGCTCAAGTCGCAACCGGGCAGGGTGAGGACGTCAGCATCCCGATCCAAATTTCGCTGTCATCGGCCAGCGAAACAGCCGACGCCAGGGAAGCGCTCGAGACCTTAGCGCCGCTGTGCAACGAGATGTCTTCGCCTCCGTTTCGATTTACAAGCGTGAACATCCCTGGGGAGGTTTCGTTCGGTGGTTACCGACCTGACGTGCAAAGCATCCACGCAATGGGCGCCATCGCACGACGTGGCGTCGCGCTCAGCGAGCTCTCGAACGTTAAATTGACGCTGACGAAAGACAACGCGACAACTTTTGTGGGCGGGCTCCATGCGATGTTACCTTCCATCAGCAGCAACGACAGTGTCACAACACACGTCGACCCTATCAAGCTCTCGGGGCTCGGTGACCACTCGACGACCACGTCGGAGACCGCGTTCCTATCGGCCATCGCCGACAATCGGTCCGTGCGTCAGGTTCACGTCGTCTGCACGGACATCCGCAGCGATCGGTTCGTGCGTTGGCTCGCGTTCGCGCTCTTCAGTTCGTGTGCACGCCATAATGTGACTAAATTGGTCGTCGAGGGCTCCATCCGAAAGCCCTCACTCGTCAAAGCATTCCGTCAAGTCGCGCTGGCGCGTGATCCCCTCGCTGAGCTCTTTTTCGAGCACCGTGACAGCATTGACAGCTATGCCCAGACCCGCATCGCTGCGTCGCGTTTCTACCTCTATGGTCCCAGTGACGTGCTCATCCAGTGTCGTGACTTCTCAGGGCTTCGTGTGATCACGCACGACGCCGAGTGGTGGAGTGTGCTGCTTCCAGGATGGGGTCGCGCGTGGGTCCACTCAAACGACACGGTTTCCACAACCGTCAACCCCGATGATCAAGGGGTCGTTCAACGAGGCCCAACGTCAATTCGCAACGTCGTAATCTGGAACTGCTGGGAGAAAATGTTGTCGTATCTTGCGGTCGCAGGCGGCGGAGTCGAGCAGCTGACTGTGATTCAGTCGCAGGGTGACACGTGGAAGTTGTCGGCACTCAAGACGACGTTCCCGAATTTAAGGTCGCTGCGCCTCCGGCTCGTGAAGATAAAACGTCTATCACCGCTGTACGCGCCGGCGCCGGATGAGGGCTGGCCAAACCTTGACACAATCGCGTTGCACGGTACCGTATCGAGCGAAGATGACGACATGATCCTGCTGCTAAGGGCGCTGCAAGACCACAGCAATCGCCTTGCTCACACGCTACAGTCGCTGACGTTATCTTTCATCGACAGCCAACGCTTCTGCAGCCGCATAGCTGAGACCGCGCTGGAGATGCTCACAAAGAATCTGTCGCTGCGGTGGTTCTCGTTGACACTTCCCGACCACGCCGAAGGTATCGAGACGATTCGCGCGGCGTTCGACGCGCATCGAGGAATGGTCGGCGTGCGTGAGAAGTTTGCGTTCCTGAGCGTCATATCGGGCCGCCACAACTCGTGCATCCAGCACTTGGACAGCAATGTCGTCGCGGCGATCCTCCAGTTTGCCGGGTCGTTAGGCTTCATCCGGCACATTGAGTTCAAGGAATGCCCAAAGATTGGCTGGCTCTAGTGAAGGAATCCGAGTCTCTCGGTCGGCGCGCACCTATGTCACTTGCTACACCGCTCTACGTCCTCCACGTTCGAATAAGTAGTATGAGCTGCTGGGATGGTTGACCGACCGCTTTGTTCGCCACCCAGCCAGATCTGCGACAGGGAGCCCGATTCCAAGACCAACCCAGTTTGCGCCGTTGTAGATTCCCTTTCTGCCACTGCAAGAAAAGCCCCCACCCTGCCAAAGGCAAACGCATGCGACTAGCATGGCAGCGCCTACAGCGACGTCAAGCCCCTCACCCCCGGTGGTAACCCCAGCGCTCATGGAGCAACTCGAGCTATTGCGGTCACACGTGCTCTTTGCGGATTTACAAGACACCCACCTGTTCCCGACATCGACCGGCGCGTTGTGGGTGATGGTGCCCTCGGATTGGCAGGATTCCGTCGAGGCATTTGTCCAGCTGCTCCGCGCGTTGCAGTCGCTCGCGCATCTCGCGCACACCGACGAACGCGCGTGGGCGCACGCATTGTGCGAGCTGTGGCCGACTGGACACGTACCGCTCTGGCTGCGCCGCCGCGAGTGGCAACTCAGTGGCCGACCGCGAGATGGTCGCGATCGTCGAACGTCGATCGAGGTGCGCGTCAAGTATCCTTGGTCGCTAAACCAAGACGATCTTGTCAACGGCATGCGTCGGTACGGTCGGCAGGCCGCTAACCAGGAGCATTGGGATGGCTCAATTCACATTCCGATCCATCTGAGCGTGGATTGGCCCAGCGAAATGGCGACGGCGAGGCAGGCAATCGAGACGCTGGTGGGACCGGCGCCACTCCCTTGCCGCGTCATGGAAGTCGTTCCACATCGCGGCAGTATCGACTACGCCTGCTTAGATGCGATCGGCGGCATCGCTCGCTGCGGAGTGGCGATCAGCGATCTGTATAGCGGCTCTATCTGGGCACCGGTTCAGAACGCCCCGACTCTGGTGACTGGACTTCACGCGTTGATGCCGCCTACCAGCAGCGACGACACCACGACAACGAGCATCAAGAAGTATATACTTTCCGAGTCGTACGTGTGGAAACAGGCGCAGTGCTCAGCAGTTGGTGCCAGTCAATCGGTCCATGAAGCTGGACTATTCCTGAATCCATTCGGGGCTGTTGGATATGTACAGTGGCTCGCGTTCTCGCTCTTCAGTTCCTGGGCAAACCACAACATCCAACGACTCACCACCCACGGGAAGATCACAAGCGCCGCGCTCATCGACGCCTTCCACCGAATTGTTTCGGTGCCTGACCCCGTTGCCGAGATATTCCATCGCCATCGGAGCAGCGTTGACAAGCACGCACGGACACGCATCGCTGCGTCTCGCTTCTATCTCAAGGGGACAAACAAAAGCGTTGTCCAGTGCCACCGGATCTCAGGACTGCGTGTGATCACTTGTACCTCCATGTGCTGGAGCGTGGTGCTTCCAGGCTGGGGCCGCGCGTGGGTCCACGCAAACGACGCGACTACTTCTTTCAACCACGACGTAGCAGACGTGTGTGGCCCGAGATCGATTCGCGACGTGGTCCTAAACGAAGGCTCGGCGCAACTGATTTCCATCCTTGCTGTTGTCGGTGGTGGAGTCGAACAGCTGACGGTGATTCGACCACAGGGCGATCCTTTAGAGTGGACAACGCTGAAGAAAGCATTCCCCAACCTAACGTCGCTGCGCCTCCGATCGGTGCGTCTGGACCGACTTTCTCCGTTGTACGCTCCAGGCGACCTGTGGCCAAACTTGCACACGCTCGTTCTGCACGACACGTTCGCAGACGATGGCGAGTACCGGGAGAGCATGATTGTGCTGCTGCAGGCACTGAGCGGCTATGAAAATCGCCTGACCCAAACGTTGCGCTCGCTCACGCTGGGCTTCGTGCGCGCGACGCTCACGTACAAGCGAGTGGTGGATGCCTCCTTGGCAATGCTCGAGACCAACAAGTGGCTGCACTGGTTCTCGTTGACGGTGCCAGGCAGCATTCAATCCCCCGGATCGATCCTAGCGGCGTTCCATGCGCACCGCGGTGTGCTCGGAGTGCGCGAGAAGCTCGCGTTTGTGGGCGCCATGTCGATGTCGTGCACTCAGCGCCTGGACAGCCAGATCGTTGCGACGATGCTCTGCTTCGCAGGGTTGTCAAGCTTCCTCCGTCTCGTCGAGTTCAACGAGTAGCGTGCGAATTTGATGTGTGGGGCGCCTGCGGTCAACCGGGCGCGTGTTGAGGGCTACGCCCGCAGTGCGTCAGTGATGAAGACGCCTCCAGTACCGCAGTACTGACAGCGATCACACATGGGGCAAGGGGATATCACAAAAGCAGGTAGTATGATTGGCTTGAACCTCCCATAATGAATAATTTGGACAACTCTTGTAAAGTTGGGTAGCTCCGAACCCATTTTGGGTTTGGAGCTGTTCATTCAACTAAATGCAGTAGGTTTGTTTTTCTGACCGTCGGTCCGAGCAACCCGCAAATCGAGCCTCAGAATGGCGGCAGCTGTGGCGTGCACACGCGTGGACGAGCTCCGCGTGCTGCAGCCGCACGCGTTCGTCGCAGACCTCGAAGACGAAGAGCTGTTCCCCGTGCCGGCGCGGGAGCTGCTGCTGGGCGCTCTCTCGATGGCGGCTCTCTCGATGGCGCCAGCCAGTCGCGGAGCTCGCGCAGCTCGCGCGCACGGACCAGCGCGTGGGCGGATGCGCTGGTACAGCTGTTGCCCGATCAGGATATGCACGTGTGGCTACGACGCCGCGACTCGTTTCAGGAAGACCCCACCAGAGCGGCGCGCGATCCCGACGCGTGCACCACGATCGAACTGTCGATCGAGTCTGCGTCGCTTCTGCACGGAAACCGCGATCAAGCCGGGAGCGGCCATTTGCATCCCGATCCACGTTTCCATGAGGTCTGTCTATGAGATGCCCGAGGCCAGGGAAGGGATCGAGACGTTGGCAACACTGAGCGAGGCGATGTCTCCATGTCCGTGTCGAGTCGCGAGCGTCGGGTCCCCTGGGGAAGCGTCGTTTCGTGGTTACTCGTCGAGCGTACGAAGTATCCATGCCATGGGCGCCGTTGTAAGACGTGGTGTGACGAACAGTGAGCTCTCGGACGTGGAGTTGGAGGTGGCAAGGGGGACTGCTGCGATGTTTGTGAGCGGGTTCCACGCCATGATGGCGCCCATCAGCAGCGACGATACTGTGACTACATGCGTCGAGTCCATCAAGCTCTCGGGCCTCGGCTACCACGCGTCGACCACGTCGGAAACCGCTTTCCTTTCGGCCATCGGCGACAGTGCGTCCGTGCATCAGCTTCACGTCGACTGTGCGCACATCCACTGCGATCGTTTCGTGCGGTGGCTCGCGTTCTCGCTGTTCTGTTCGTGCGCGCGCCACAACGTGACTAAACTGATCATCGAGGGATCGATCCGAGACCCTGCTCTTGTCGACGCGTTCCGCCAAGTTGCGCTGGCGCGTGACCCCCCTGCGGAGCTCTTCCACGACTATCACGGCAGCGTTAAAACTCACGCCCTGACCCGCATTGCTGCGTCTCGCTTCTACCTCTATGGACCCAGTGACGTGCTTGTTCAGTGCCGACGGTTTTCAGGTCTTCGGGTGATCACGTGCGATGCCGAGTGGTGGAGCGTGCTGCTGCCAGGGTGGGGCCGCGCGTGGGTACACGTGAATGACGCGGTTGCAACCACCATCAACCACGACGACAATGACAGAGCCGAGCAACAAGCTTCCAGGTCGATTCGCGACATCATGATCCGCGAAGGCTGGGAGGAAATGCTTTCGTGTGTCGCGATCGTGGGCGGCGGCGTCGAGCAGCTGACGGTGGTTCAGTCGCAGGGCGGTGCGTGGAAGTGGTCTGCGCTCAAGGCCTCGTTCCCGAATTCAAGGTCGCTGCGCCTCCGATTCGTGCGGACGGATCCCTTGTCGCCGCTATACGCGCCGGCGACAGATGAATTTTGGCTATTGCTTCACACGCTTGCGCTACACGCTACGTTTTCCAGCGACGGCGACGACCGCGACACCATAGTCAAGTTGCTGCGGGCACTGCGTGACCGGGACCACCGCCTCGCTCAGACGCTGCGGTCGCTGACGCTGGCGTTCACCCCCAAGAAACGCAAGTACAATCGCGTGGCCAAGGCCGCGCTGGCGGTGCTGAAGAAGAACACGTCGTTGCGGTGGTTCTCGTTGACGCTCCCCAACAACGTCGATGATATCAAGAAGACTCGCGCGGCATTCCATACGCATCGAGAGAATATAGGCGTGCGTGAGAAGCTCGCGTTCCTGAGCGTCACTTCGGGCCGCCCCGACTCGTTCAGCCAGCATTTGGACAGCAATATCGTCGCGGCGATCCTCCAATTCGCCGGTGATTGAAAGAGACCCAGTGCTTGCTCAACTCTATATTGTTGATCCACGCCGAGTTTCCAGAACACTTGCTGAGTCGCATAGAATCAGCTGGCTGAGTCGCTATCCCTTCGCCCACAATCGGACTGGATCAGACAAAAGGACCCCAACTGTGCGGCTTTCACGTCGCTTCCCAGACAGAGAAAAAGCATCACTTCTCCAGAATGCAAAGACACTTGAACGGCACAATTGGATCAATCCAATGGCAACAACGGCATCGACTTCACCGCCGGCTCCGACGGCGTCGGCAGCGCTCCTGGAGCAACTTCAAGTACTGCGGACACACTCGCTTGACGTGCCAACTACACGCTACACACGGTGGGACCACTTGACGGGCGCCGTCTGGTTGCGCGCGAACAGTGAAGTCATGCAGGATCCCGCCGTTGAGCTCTTCCAGCTCCTGCGTGCGCTAAGGGTTCTCTCTCAACTCGCGCACACGGATGAACGCGCGTGGACGCGTGTGTTGCTGGCGTTTTGGCCGGAAGACGATGTTTCTTTGTGGCTGGGACGACGCGAGGCGCGACGATATGATGGTGGTGACGCAAGCAATTCTTGCGCCGAAGATTCCGTGGTGTTCGGGCTCCAGATCGAGTGTTCACAAGCGGGCGATCGCCCGTCTATTCGCTACAACGATGTGATGGAGGTGGTGCATCAGTTTTGTGCACAAACCGCCGGGGTGCATGGGACTGCGAACCCTCTACCGACGATCCCGATATACGTAACCGCAGGATGGCTCGACAACGTTGCGACAGCCGAAGCGATCCACTCGCTG
Source organism: Pythium rhizo-oryzae (assembly GCA_027475725.1). Classification (NCBI taxonomy): domain Eukaryota; phylum Oomycota; class Peronosporomycetes; order Pythiales; family Pythiaceae; genus Pythium; species Pythium rhizo-oryzae. Next base: position 42,771 of record JAMFLL010000113.1, on the reverse strand, counting down.
GTCACTTTGAGCGTGACGACACGACCTTCGAGTCCGTTTCGCATCGTCAGCTTGAGTGGGGTTGAAGGGCTTCCAGACGAAACATGTTTGCAAGCCGTTGGTGGCTTGGCTCGACGTGGAGTCACGATCAAGGCGTTTCCAACGTACGGTTTTGACGTTACGTGGCGCAACGCGGCGGCGTTGGTCGCCGGGCTGCACGCCGTCCTGCCACCCCTCTGTAGTAAAGATGTTGCCACGCCCACAGTCGAGTACCTCGATTTATTCGGGGATCATGTTTCGACTGCCGATTACAATTGCGCGTTGCTCTCGCTCTTGGGGGACAACCGATCGGTCAGCCAAGTTACACTGCACTGCGACTTTGATCTGTCCGAGCGCTTTGTCCGGTGGCTCGCGTTCTCGCTCTTCAGTTCCAGCGCCCGCCACAACGTGATGAGATTGACGATAGATGGATACATCTCTCCTAACTTCGTCGAGGCGTTCCGACAGATGGTGCTCGCGCGTGATCCCGTCGCTGAGTTGTTCCACGATCACCGGTCCAGTGTGGTCGAACACGCGCGTACGCGCTTCCAGGCGTCTCGCTTCTACTTGTACGGGCCCAACGAAGTCGAAGTCCGATGCCGCCAGTTTTCAGGATTACGGGTGATCACGCACGACTACGAGTGGTGGAGCGTGCATCTTCCGGGCTGGGGACGCGCGTGGGTCCACACGAGCGATGCCGTTGGCACCCCAGAATATCTCGAACCCAAAGGCTCACGACCGATTCGCGATCTCGTCCTCAGCGATGGCGCGCCCGAGACTCTCTCGTGGCTTGCGGTTGTGGGTGCCGGCATCGACAAGCTCGCAGTGATACAACCGTGCAGCCAGCCACTGCCTTGGTCAACTCTGGTCGCCGCGTTCCCGAATCTTGTGTCACTGACCCTTGAGTCCGTTCACCTGGATCGACTGTCTCCTCTGTGTGAAGCTGACCCGGACGGTCTCTTGCCAAACCTCCAAGAACTTGAGATATTCGATACATCCGCAAGCGACGGCGATAGTCGCGAGTACGGGATCGCGCTGCTGCGCACGTTATCGCTCCGTGGCCGTCGACTTGCCCGGACGTTACGATCGCTGACCTTGGGATTCAACGACAAGAAGGAGGAGAACGTCCAGGTGGTCAACCCCGCGCTGGCGATGCTCCACGCCAACACGGTGCTTCGCTGGTTCTCGTTGACGTTGCCAAAGGAAACCAAGGACAAAGACGCGATACGTGAAGCGCTCTGTGTGCACCGAGGCGCGCGTGGGGGGGGGGCGCGAAAAACTCGCGTTTTTGAGCGCCATATCCCGTAAACTCGAGTCGCTCGGCCAGCACTTGGACAGCAATCTCGTCGCGACCATTCTCCAGTTTGCGGGGACCTGCTTCTTTCGTCACGTCGAGTTCAACACTGAATGGTGAGATACATTTTCCCATGTTCAGTTGCCTCCATCATCTCTAGTCCGACATGTAATCTGCAGGGCCAACTTGTCCGATCAGCACGTGTGCTCTATCAGCTAGTCCGAATGGATCACTGACCGTCGCAGCCCGTTTCTTCGGAGAAGCGACGCCCATTTGATCTTTATAATCGAGCCCACCCCTGACAGGTCTTGACTGTGACCCAGATCGATTGAGGATGCCCATTGGCCCGTCGCTTTCACGTCGTTTCCCAGGCAAGAGAAGTCGCTTCTGGAGAGCACGCTTTCGCTCACATTCAAATTGGCCAAGGCAACGACGACAACTCGGCCTTCTCCCACTGCGACCATAGCAACCGCGGTCTAGGAGGAGCTTCAAATCATCAATGCGCACGCACTCGTTTTGGGAGGGGACGACACAAGACGATTCGAGTGACAGGCCGTGGATATACGTTTCGGTGAACACACTGCAGGATGCGATCGTGGAGCTCCCATATGATCTCTCCGCGGCGCAAACGTACGCCCAGGTTGCGCGCGCGGACGAACGCGCGTGGGCTCGTGTTTTGTTGCAGTTTTGGCCGGAAGCTGATGCTGTTCGATGGCTGCGACGACGCGAACAGCGAAAGCTTGGTAGGAAGGCGACCGACCGGGAGGGTGATGACGGTACCATTGTAGGGCTATGGGTCAACTGCTCGGATGCGGGTGATGGTTGGGGGGTTTCTCCCGGCAACCTTGTCGACTGGGCGGGTCAGTTCCCCGTGCCAGCCGCCAACGATGAGGGCTTCGTGACGACTATCCCGATACACGTGCGTGCGTTGTGGCCCCACATCATCGAGAGAGTGATCGACTTGCTGGTCAGCTTGAGTGCTGCGGCGGCGCCGTCGTGTCCGTATCGAGTCGTGAGTGTGAGCGGGTTTGATCGGTTTCCCGACGAGACGTGTCTACAAAACCTTGCTGGCTTGGCTCGACGTGGTGTAACGATCAGCACGTTGGCGACGACCGGCTTGGAGGTCACAAAGCGCAACGTTGCAGCGTTCGTCGCTGGACTGCATGCTCTCTTGCCACCCGTCAGCAGCGACGATACATTGACGACCCGTGTCGATCGCATCCAGGTGTTGAGCCGAATTGATCAGACAAGTGTCAAGTTCCGCACCGCGTTGCTGTCGCTTGTTGGCGATAACCGATCGGTCCACCACGTGAAGCTAAAGTGTGGACACGAGGAGTCCGAATACGAGGAGTCTGACCGCGCCATCCGGTGGCTCGCGTTTTCGTTGTTCAGTTCCTGTGCTCACCACAACGTCAAGAGGTTGACGACAAGCGGGTCCCTGGCCCCCAACTGCGTCAACGCGTTCCACCGAGTTGTGCGGGCCCGTGATCCCGTCGCCGAGCTCTTTCACGGTCATCGCGCGAGCGTCGTCAAGCACGCGCATACGCACATCTATGCGTCCCGTTTCTACTTGTACGGGCCAAATGAAGTTGAACTGCACTGTCGCCCATTTTCAGGATTGCGTGTGATCTCCAAGCACTCCGAATGGTGGAGCGTGCTGCTTCCCGGCTGGGGGCGCGCGTGGGTCCGCAGAAGCGATGCAGTTGTCACCTCTAATCATGAAGGGCCGGAATCGCATATCCCGAGATCGATTCATGAAGTCGTCCTCAACGAGAGCTCGCCGGATACGCTTTCGTGGCTCGCGGTCGTGGGTGCCGGCGTCAAGAAACTCACGGTGACGAAGCCGCGGTGTGAACCATTGGCTTGGTCGGCGCTGACATCTGTGTTCCGCAATCTCGTGTCACTGAGTCTTCAGTCCGTTCGAGTGGATCACCTCTCGCCTCTCTATGCAGCGGAACCAAACAATCTCTGGACAAACCTCCAAGAACTTGAGTTGCTCGACACGTCCGCAAGCGACGGCGATAGTCGCGAACACGTGATCGCGCTGCTGCGCACGTTATCACACCGCGGCCATCGCCTGACCCGGACCTTGCGATCACTGACACTGGGCTTTACTGACAAGAACCGCGCGGACAAGCGAGTGGTCAAGCGAGTGGTCAAGGCTGCACTGGCGATGCTCCGAGCCAACTCGGTACTCCGCTGGTTCTCGTTGACCTTACCAAGGGCAACCAAGGACAAAGACGGGATACGTGCAGCACTCCATGCACACCGAGTCGCGCGTGGGGAGCGCGAGAAGCTTGCCTTTCTTAGTGTACAGGCGGCCCAGCAGGGCGAGTCGGCCAGACAGCTCTGGGACAACAACGTGGTCGCGATGATTCTCGGGTTTGCTGGGACTTGCTTTGTCCGTCACATCGAGTTTTGTGCGTAAACCGCAATGCTTCGTTCGGACGGCTCAGCGCCTGGCCAGTCACTCACGATTGTCTGCTGAACGTGATCCCCTCACTGCTTTTGGATTGCCCAACCAGGGCCCCTCGGAGTCTGTGCAGGATAGTAAAGCCGAATTGGTTTCTGTCACCTTCATTGAAGATGCAGCCTTATCAGCGCCCCCACAGCACCCACCTACTTGTCCGTACGATGGAGTTCTCTGCCTAGCTCACCCTTCTCAAAGCCTGTGACAAGGGGCTCTTTCTGTGAGAGGACATAGGTGCAGTCCTTCCTGTTGCCGCACCTCAGCACCGAGACTCTGGCCACGGCCACTCCTACGCGTTTCTCCCGCTGTTGGGGGACGACCCATCGATCCGTGCAGTGCGATGTTGGCATGCTCTGAATCGGAATGCCACCGGCAGATAGGGCTGTCATGAACACGTCCCCGAACCACACGTCGAGTTGCAGTTAACTATGGTTAACCTGTATCACCCTCAAATACGGTCTCTGAAAATCCCGTTTTAGAACCCAGTGTTGCCCTTGTTCAGGGCGTAACTGACAGCTTCGACTCAGAATTAGTCGTGATAGAACCGCGAATTACGAACTTTTTTCTGGAGCCGTTGCCCCCTTCAATCATTCCAGGGATCGACGACCGTCGCGCAATGGTGCGTTTCGGCGCGCGGCTGCGCGAGAATACGTACGCTGAGTGGCGCGAGGACTACCTGGACTACCAGCGTCTCAAGAAGGAGCTCAAGCGGCAGCGCGATGCCAACCACCAGCAGCTCCACGACGCCGCGGCGCGCCTGGTCGAGCCCAGCAGTAGCAACTTAAGTGAGACCATGCCGCTGCTCCGGCGCCGCTCCGTCCGCCGCCGACCGCTCGGCTCCACGGCGTCCTTGGACACCAACGGTGACGACAAGCAGACAGCGCTGCATACCGGTCGGAGCTTTGAAGAGCTCCTGGCAGCGCAGTACGACAAGGTCGAGCGCGCGTACGAGCACCACCTGGACCAGCTGAGCGACCAGCTCGCCTGTGTGCGCGAGCAGCACCGCCCGGCGGCCCCGCGGGCGGCGCACGACTCGGTGCGCAACACGCTCGTCGAGCTGTACCGCCTGCTGAACCATCTGCTCAACTTTGCGGTGCTCAACTACACGGGCTTTGTCAAGATCCTCGAGAAGCACGACGCGATGTTCCCCGCGCGGGCGCCTCTCATGCGCGAACACTCGCCGCGGCTCCACGCGTTCGCGTTCGCGGACGCCACGCAGTGCCGCGCGCTGCTAGCACAAGTCGAGCTGACGTTCGCGGATCTCTTTTGCCAGGGCGACCGCGCGGTCGCCACGGCGTCGCTGATGACGCGCCAGAGCGACACGATCGACTGGGCGCCCGTGTACATCGGCATCAAGATCGGCGCGTGCCTGATCCTGCTCGTGTGGGTGGTCTGGGACTCGCTCGTCGTGCCGATGTTCCGCGCCGAACGCGAGCGCCACCTCATCGACCTCGCGCGCACGCGCGCCTACCCGGTCTACCGCGGCATCGGCTGCTGCCTCCTACTCCACTGGCTCGTGGGTGTCTCGATGTACGTATGGCACAGCGCCCGGATCAACTTCCGCTACATCTTTGAGCTCGACCCGCGCACGACGCCGCACTACACCGACATCTTCAGCGACGCCACCAACATGAGCATCGTCTACCTCGTCAACGTGCTCATGTACTACAAGGTCGTGAACGGGTACTTTCCGGAGCAAATCCTGCACCGCGGGTACTACCCGCTGGCGCTGTTTGTGTACACGATCTACTTCTACATTCTGCGCAAGTGGCGCGCGCAGCGTGGGCTCGTCAAGACGCTCGTCGAGATCGTGGGTGCACCGTTCTTCCCGGTCACATTCTTCCACGTGTTCGTCGCCAACTACGTCACCAGCTTTGTGAAGGTGAGCCAAGATCTCGCATGGTCCGTGTGCTTCTTCGCGTCGAGCGAGTTTCTCGTAAAGGAGCGCGTGGTGCAGGATCCAACCGGCATGGAGGTTCCTGTGTTTTCGCAGTACGAAAATCCGTACGAGACCAACGTGTACTACGTCGAGGTTGCGATCCCGTTGATATGCGCTTTACCGCTGTGGTGGCGCTTCCTTCAGAACCTTCGCCGTATCTATGATACGGGAATGTGGTGGCCGCACCTGCCGAGCGCCGCGATGTACGCGCTGGCTCAAGTCGTCGCATTGTTTGGTCTGTTCCATCCGTTCTACGACTCCGCCGAGTCGAACGCCACCGCATTTCAACTCGTGTGGGTCATGCTGTTCACAGTCAGCTCGCTGTACACGTGGGTATGGGACGTGTGGATGGACTGGGGTCTTGGACGACCGCAGTACAAATTCCTGGGTGACAGACACATGTTCTCGCGAGTTTGGGTCTACTACGGTGCGTTTGCTTCATACTTCGTGGGTTTCACTATCTGGATCGCTCACACTGCCTTGTTGCTCTCTTTGGGTTAGCCGCTATCGTCACCGATCTCTTCCTCCGATTTGCGTGGACGCTGACATTGATCCCGCCGCACTCATCTCGCTCACTGCCCCTGTACGTCCACCCTTTCACCATGGTGCTGGAGCTGTTCCGTCGCACGTTCTGGGGGTTCTTTCGCCTCGAGAACGAGCACCTGCGCAATACTCAGGGATTCCGACGCGTGGACTACATTCCGCTGCACTATGATCACGGCGTGGGCATAGCCGACGATGACGACCGCTCGGATGACGGACTGGAACCGCTTCAAGCGAATGTGTTCCTGATAAAGATCCTGCTCGTTCTTTTCCTCGTGTTAGGTCTCAGTGTGCTGGCAATAACTGTGGATAAGTGAACCATCAAGCCATCTTCGCATATTTTGCACGATCCCCGTCATCTAACTGTTCTTTCGTGACATTACTTCACACCACCCATCGGCTGCAGCTCCCAGAAAAGGTTGATCAAGTAATGCCTTCAATCATCTCACTGTTCCCCTATCACTCAATCGGCCCCATCGGAGTCGCTGCTACCCAAGCGTATTGGCTGTGAAGAACTGCTAGCCAAGTACTAGGGCATGGTCGAGCGCGTACTCGGTCCACTTGACACACCTCAGCGATTAGTTTCTGTTGCCACGTGAGCGATTCCGTTCCGGAGGTTCGCACGCCATGCGCGATTTGGTGAGCAACACGCTCGTCTGGTTGCGCCGAGTGTCGAGCCGCGCTGCTCAACGATTGATCGCCTTGGTTTGTTCTCGGGGCCTCCTTAGCGATGCGCACTCTACACCACATGATCTAGACACATCTTTCTTTTCTCAAGGCAAGCGCCTGGATTACGGATCTGGGATCCGGCTCGCTCCGTGTGCAACGTCTCGCTGCTTACACGTCGCCTCCCAGGCAAGAGAACTCGAAGAACCTCTCGGTCATATTTGAATCGACGATGTCGACGACGACGACTCATGTTCCAGCTGCGCTCCTGGAGAAGCTCCAAGTTCTACGCGTGCACTCCTTCGAGACAGGAGTGGCTCGCAATGATCCGAGGGGCAAGGCGTGGGTGCTGGCTTCCACTGAAGCAATGGAAGATCCGGCTGTGGAGCTCCCGCGGATTCTCTGCGCGCTGCAGATGCTTGCCCAGCTCGCGCGCACGGACGAACACGCATGGGCTCATGTGCTCGTGACGCTTTGGCCAAAGAGCAAAGCGGCTCTTTGGCTGCGCAAACGAGAGCAGCAAAGGCATGCCGGGAATATGAGTGATCCTGATAGCGATGATATCGAGGTGGGGCTGTTGGTCCAGTGCTTAGGTATCGGTGATCGTTGGGCGATGCCTTACACCAAGCTTATCGACGGCGTGAGTCGATTTTCCGCACAAAGTCTGTCCAGTGACCAGGGATTGGTGGCGACGATCCCAATACATGTATACGCGGCGAAGCTCGACACCATCGCAACAGTGTTCCGTGCAATCGACTCGCTAGTCACCTCGAGCGTGACGGTTGGCCCATCACGTCCGTACCGTGTCGCGAGCGTGGACGGTTTCCGCAGGCTTATGGACGGAACGTGCTTACAACATATTGCGGGTGTGGCTCGACGTGGAGTCGCGATCCGTAGATTTCCAACGCTCGGCTTTGAGGTCACGACGAGTAACGCGGCGGCATTGGTCGCTGGGCTTCATGCTGTCCTGCCGCCCCTAAGCAGCGACGACGTTGCCTCGACCACTTTCGAGTACGTTGACCTGTTGGAAGACTACCATTTTTCGACTGACGATTTCGACTGCGCATTGATGTCGCTTCGTGGGAACAACCGATCGGTCTGCGTCGTCGTGCTGCGCAACTATCACGGGACATCCAGTCGCGCCATCCAGTGGCTGGCGTTTTCGTTCTTCAGTCGCTGCGCTCGTCATAACGTGAAGAGATTGAGGACAAGCGGACAGCTCGAGCCAGAACTTGTCAATGTTTTGCGACGCGTTGTGCTGGCGCCTGACCCACTCGCCGAGCTTTTCCAGGAGCGTCGCTCCAGCGTTGTCGAACACGCGAGCACGCGAATCCAGGCGTCTCGATTCTTCCTCTACGGGCCCAATGAAGTCGTCGCAAACTTGAGCTGGCCGATGTATCCGCAAGCGATGGAGATGTACGCGCACACGTGATTGAATTATTGCGAGCGCTGCATAGTCACGACTATCGACTTGGCCAGACTTTACGATCGCTGACGCTCGAGTTTACCAACGGGAAACTCGCGTACAAGCGAGTGGCCAACGCTGCACTGGCGATGCTGCAGGCCAACGGGGTACTTCGCCGTTTCTCATTGACGCTGCCAAAGAACACGAAAGACAAGCACACGATACACGCAGCGTTCCATGAGCATCACGGCAATCGCGGAGAGCGCGAGAAGCTCGCGTTTCTGAGTGTCATATCGCCCCAACGTCGCTCGGTCAGTCAGCACTTGGACAGCAATGTCGTCGCGACGATCCTTCAGCTTGCTGGGACTTGCTTTGTCCGTCACGTCGAATTCAACGCGTAAGCCTCCTGTTCCCAGTGCGTCGAGTGCTATTGCGTTCCGCCGCGCCGTGCGGATGGTACTCGTGCTATCAGAATCGACACGATAGACTCGATGGCCTTTGGTTGCGTGCGGCGTGTCAGCAGCTTGGCTGGACACGAAATTGCTGCGATTTCAGCACACTCACGCTGTCCTCGACGCGTGGCGAGGTTACAATTGATATCTGGTCCTTGGCCGCATGAGGCGGCTTTCATTTCATCACAGTCGACCCTTCTTCCGTAGCTGAACGATCTCGTTTCTGTTCGGAGTCATGAGCGTGAGCGTAAGAACCAGTCAACAACAGTCATCCGACACGTATGTTGTACGTACCTTGATATGTTCCAAATCTGCAAGAACTTCAGCTCGTTGATGCGTGTGCAACGACGGCGATATGCACAGCGCTCAATGCGCACCGAGGTATTCGTGGACAGCGCGAGAAGCTCACGTTTTGTCGGCGCCGTTTCCACCCATCGTCACTCAGCCAGCCGGCACTTGGACAGCAACGCTATCGCGATGACTCTTGAGTTTGCCGGGACTTGGTCTACCCGCCATGTCGAGTTCAACGCATAGGCCTCGAGAGCTTAGTCAGCCGAATTTCGTCGTGTGGATGCCGCCCGTGTCATCAAGTTCGCCACGTGGACGCCGTGAGGCTTCGGTGATGCGCGGCGTGCCAGCATAGCTAAACTCGCCCACACGAAGCTAGCTGCGAACACGTTAACGCGCAAACGCCATGAATATTCAACTTGATATGACGACAAATCTTCGCTCAATAGGCCACATGAAGACCCTCCCAGTTCATCACATTCGAAGATTTTCTTCCGTAGTGTAGGTGTTGAAAGCCACAAAGCAGCCAACATTCCCGTTTCTACATGGAGTCCCAAGCCGTTTATCAATGTCTCCGTTCAATACCAGTCATTTAGCACATTTGCCTACCGTCCTGTACTCGCTTTCCTTCGCCACATGTCGCATGACACTCTCGCCAGGCCCACTCTTGGTGTGACAGGTCTTGACTGCGGTACTGGGACCCTGCTCGACGTCCATGATCCCGTTGCATTTACGTCGTTTCCCGCGAAGGAGAACCGCCAGCTTCACGCTCGGCTAGAAAACATTTCCTCACCATATTCGCATCGACGATGGCGACGCCAAGATCGACAGCTCACACGACCCCGCCCGTTCCGGCAGCGCTCCTGGAGCAGCTCAAAGTACTGCGAGCGCACTCGTTTGTCGCATTCGACGAGTCGGGAAGGCGACTGTTGAGCAAGGCGTGGGTGAAGCCGAACTATAACCGCACGGTAGACCACGCCGCAGAGCTTGCGCGGATTCTCCGCGCTTTGCAGCTGCTCGCCCAGCTCGCGCACTCGGACGAACCGGCTTGGGCGTGGGTGCTATTGAAGTTTTGGCCGCGCTACTACCATGCTCCGTGGTGGCTGCGACTCCGCGAGCAGCGACGTGTGGGAGCGAGCACGGTCTGTCTTCGTGGCGACGACACCGTGATTGGGGTGTTGGTCGAGTACTCAAGCGTAGCCGGCGATGAATATTGGAGCTCCAGGGATCTCCTCGACGGTTTGCGCCGTTTCTCCGTGCAAACCGCCAACGACCAAGGAGCGGTGACGATTATTCCGATACACATACGCGTAATGTGGCTCGACGATGTCGCAATAGACGTCGGATCAATCGAGGCGCTGATGCACTCAAACGCCGCGGCTGGTCCTCCATGTCAATGCCCGTATCGAGTGGAGAGCTTGAGCGGCCTCGAAGAGTGCTCGAACGGGATGCCAGACGAGACGTGTCTCCAACCGATTGGCAGTTTGGTTCGACGTGGCGTGGGGATCAGCACATTTCCATTTTTCCGTTGTGACGTGACGACACACAACGCGGCAGCGTTGGTTGTCGGACTCCACACCGTGCTACCACCGATCAGCAGCAACGAGACTGGAACGACCAGTGTTGATTGCGTCTACCTAAGCGCAGGCGGCGACCGCCGTGCCGACTTGTTAGACTTCGCGCTGCTATTGCTCGTTGCTGATAACCGATCGGTCCGCGAAGTTGACGTATACTGTTTTTCAGCTCAGTCCGACCGATCGGTTGGGTGGCTCGCGTTCTCACTCTTCAGTTCCTGCGCTCGCCACAACTTGCAAAAGCTGAAGACGATAGGCTACGTCAAGCCCACACTCGTCGACTCGTTTCGGAAAGTCGTATTGGCGCGTGACCCCGTCGCCGAGTTGTTCCACGAGCATCGCAGCAGTGTCGAACGCCACGCACCCACGCGCATCCAGGCCTCGAGCTTCTACCTCTACGGATCGAGCCAAGTCGTTGTGCAATGCCGCACTCTTTCAGGCTTGCGGGTAATCACACACGACCCCGAATGGTGGAGCGTGCTTCTTCCCGGCTGGGGGCGCGCGTGGGTGCACATCGATGATGCGGTTACTACCTCCGTTCACGGCGATCAGTCGGAAGCGGCGGGTGTGCCGCGGTGGATTCGTGAATTCACAATCAGCCACTTCTCGGTAAAAACTTTATCGTAGCTTGCGACCGTGGGGTCTGGTGTCGGGAATCTAAGTGTGACTTACGCTAAAGTTGAGCCTGTGCCGTGGTCGGCGTTGACTGCAGCGTTCCCCAATGTCACCTCGCTGAAGTTGAGCTCGGTAAAGCTGGATCGACTGGCGCCTCTCCACACGCCGGAACTAGACGAAAACTGGACGAAGCTGCAGGCACTCGAGTTACACTGCGTGTCCGCGATCGACGACGATATTCGCACCCACGTGACCAAGTTGCTGCGTGTGCTGTCAAATCCTGGCAATCCGCTTACCCAGACCTTGATGTCGCTAGTGATCGAGTTCGAACACAGAGCACTACCGTACGAGCGGGTGCTCAACACGGCGCTGGCGATGCTCGGCGCGAACAAGTGGCTGCGCGTGTTTGCACTGACGCTGCCGACAGGAACGAACGTTGACGCTGACGCGATGCGCGCGGCCTTCCATGCGCACCGAGGTTAGTTTTGGGAGCGCGAGAAGCTCGCGTTTCTGAGCATACTATCTCGCCGACGGTGCTCGGCCAGCCGACACTTTGACTGCCACGTCGCGGCGAAGATCCTTCGTTTAACGGGGCCGTGCTTCTACAGGCACGTTGACTTCCATGTGTAATGAAGTGAGAGACATTGCTTGGGTCGTTCGCGTGTAAAACTCCGTGAGCGCCCCTCGTGAGCTTACCGAGAAGTCAGCTTTTTAGGATGAGGTGGCCGGTCATTCGTTTCAGTTGTAAATGAAGATGCCTTGAACATTGTCAGTGAACTCAAGTTTTTGATATTCGACCGACATCACTTGGTTGGACGCTAGATGAACCCTGTTCGGACGACAGCACACACAACGCTCAGATTGGACTCGAAGGCGCCGCGAAACTCGTGCCCGATTTTGCCAGGTCTCTGCGCCGTGGATGTCCTCGGCGATCACGACGAAGCCGGTCTTGACGCGAGCCGTGCCGAAGTGACGACCCCTCTGACTTCCAGCTACGAGTCGGAGCTACTCTGGAGGAGCATAAAATATGGCGGTTTCCAGAGTCGCACACACGACGCGGGAGAGTCGACGATGTTTCTGTCACCTTCAGTCCGCGATTGTGATACAGCTGATCATCGAAGTCAAGTCACGTAAGGCAAGCAAACTGCTCAGTATGCCATGCCAGAAAAGCGTTCTGCTGATGAGGCCGAAATCATATGGAGCGACCATGTTGTCTGAACCCGAGTTGTCGACCTCGAGCGAATCTTGAACTCGAATCCACCGCCTTGTTCATGAAACACTTGAATGTCTTCACTCGACAACTTGATGAGTCACGCGCGCAAGATCAATTTCACGGCACTGCTCCTTCCGGTGGAATTGGCAGAAGCTCTGTCGCACGGGCTTCTGCTCGATCGCTCGCACCACCTTAGAGTGTTTCGCCATGAGCTTTGTCCGCATAGACGTCGGAGTCGATTCATTTCCGACAGCTTGAGCTGGCGACGGCGCCGGTGTCGTTGCCGTGTTCTCATCAATCCAGTCGTCCTCGTCAGGAAAGGATCGGAGCTCCAGATTGGGTGTCGGCCGAGGCGTGACTGTCACTGGTTCAATGTGGGGCTTATGCGTGTGCTCAAATTCAGTCAACAGCAACTCCAACTGAGAGCTACTCGGTCGATGTGCTTCATTCGTGAATGCTAACAGTTTCCCCAGCATCGAGAAGCAATGCGCAAAGCTCCCTGACTCCGCCGTTGAATGCACACTCGCATCCAGGCACGAGGAATCCCCGAACACGGCAATCCTGCCGCCGTTGCGAGACGGCACGTCGTAAAGACCGAGCACAGGCACCCGCTCGTGGGGCAGTTGATCGTCACTGACACTAGTCCCACCAGGAAGACTGGCAGACCGATTCAGAATAGCGGCACTGCGGTCGATAGTATCGATGTGGCCAAGATACCCGCCGACAGGAAACTTGGTGAGAAACGAGCCGGAAAGGTACGGGAATGGCGTCGGTGACAGCAGCGACACCGACGAGTTGGACCGCACTTCGTACGCAAACTCGATATTAAACTCTCGCAGCAGTCCGTTCAGTGCCGGTAAGTTCGCGCCTCCCGTCACTGGCAGCCAATGGCTCAGCGTACTGGTATCATACATGGCCATCGTGTCGAGTACGCGGTCGTCGTACCAGTCGGCAAACACCAGCAGCGAGACATTCTCATACTTGATTGCCTTCTGCAGCGCTGCGATCTCTTCCTTGAAGAATTCTTCTTCTGGATCCACAAGCAACACTGATCCGTAGCGGCTGAGGTCAACGCAAGAGTACTCGAACGGAAGAATCTCCAAGAAGTAGCCCTGAGAGACCACGTAGTTCCACAGTTGGTGGAAGTTGGTGTGGGGATGGTCGCCAGCACTGTCGAGTGGATCATCTTGGTTCTCGAGGCTGTCCCGAGGCACGAACGCCGACGGATACGGGAGATTGCGGAACTGATCCCAGAGCACGCGCTTGGCCTTGGGCGGAGTCGGAATCACGGGAATCTTCATGGGCACGACCACTTCGTGCACGTACCCGAGCTCAGAGCGCACCGAGAAGTGGAGCGACCCGCGCGCGGTCCCTTCAAAAGTGGCTCCTTCTTCCTTGACTTCGACAAACACACCGATCGAGCCGTAATATGGCCACAGGATGTCGGGCGAAGCGATAGCCACAGACAGGCGCTCGCCCGAGTCGTCGTGTGGGATCCACCGCGGCGGTCCGTCTAGCGTGGCCGACACCGACGACGGGTTCATGAGCGTGAGGTTGACCATCATTGGCAGCGACGTGTGGTACAGCGGCTGTGAACACAACGGCCACATGTACGGACAGTCGGTCGCATCAATCGCGGCGGGGAACGCGCTCGCGGTCTGGTTGAAGCTCGTGAACGGCTGATCGATGGGATCTGACTGTTGGTACTTGTTCCAGAGATCGAGCACGAGCTCACTGGCTGCAGTGATATTGAGTCTGCCGGCGCCCTGCTCGAAAATATGATTCTGCACCGTGAAGTCTTCCTGGAGCACACGTGACGGCAATCTGTCGGCACTGCGGGTGAGAATCTGCTTCATGGACGCGGGATTAATGAGCGTCCATCGAGCGTTTGCGTCCGGGATGATCGAGGCGAGCACCGCGATCGCGCCGGATACGATCGGCGCTGCGACACTCGTCCCCGAGAGCAGGCGGCAGCCGCGCGAGATCTCGGCGCCTGGGATGTCCTCTGCGAGCGCGACGAGGTCGGGCTTGACGCGGCCCGTGCCGAAGGGCAACTCCCACATAGTCATACCGCGCGACGAGAACGGCGCGACGTTGTTGTCGCGATCGACGCCACCGACGCCGATGACTTCCATTTGGTCAGCCGGGTTGGTCGTCGTGCCGTACTTGGGGCCGTTGTTGCCGACGGCGCTGACGATGATCACGCCGTTCGCGGCGAGCTCCTGGATCTTCTCGATGAACGGCAGGTCCTGGAAGTCCGGGCCGCCCGTGCTTAGGTTGAGCACGTTGATCCGTAGATGGAGCGCGTAGTTGAACGCGTCGAGGAACCACGCGGTGAACGAGAGCTGGTCGGTCGTGAACGTGCGGAACACGTACAGCTCGGCCTCGGGCGCGAGCCCCGGGCAACCTGAGTCACTGCCGCCGATCACGCTCGCGACAAACGTGCCGTGGCCCACGAGGTCGCGCGTCTTCTTCTCGTTTGTCCAGTTGATGCGCTGCTTCACGTTCTGGAACCGCGAGTTCGAGAGGCCTGTGTCGAAGATCGCGATCTTGACGCCCTGACCCTTATAGCCGCGCTCCCACAGTTCACTCACGCGTAGCTCGTCCACGAGCTGCGGCGGCGGGCGGCGCTTGCGCGTCGCTTTCGTGCGCACGCTGCCCGAGAGCCGCTGCCGCGTGGGCGCGCGGAACGCCGTCACATTGGTCGCGGACGGCGTTGGCGCCGGTGGCGCGTGCGCGAGCAGCTCCACGTTGCTGTACCGCTTGTTGCGGTGGATGCGCTTGACAAACCGGCGCGTCGCGCGCGAGGTCTTGAGCTTGGTCAGCATGGGCTGCGCGTCGAGACAGACAGGCCCCGCGCTCCTGGGTCGTGGAGCGCACGTGTACAACGAGACGACCACGAAATCCGTGGGCGCCGCGGGCGCCGCCATCGCGCGTGGCCGGATTTCGACGCCGACGTTGGTGTCCAGCGCCACAGCGCCCAGCAGGCTCCCAACGCGCGCTTCCTGGTGCGCGAGGTCGTCGTAGAGCGCCAGTTGGACGATGAACTCGTCGCTGCGGTGACGAGCGAACGCCCAGGCGGCGCAGCGCGGCGAGCGAGGCGCGGCAGCGGCGCGCGCGGGGCACAGCAGAGAGGAGACAAGAGACAGTACGATGAGCGCCGCGAGCGGCGCACGGAAGCCGCGGCGCCGCGGCCTCCGCGCGGACGCCTCCAGCGCGGACGCCCCCATGGTCGCCCGATATGTTGGGTAAATGGAAAATCAAATGTGGGGAAATTTGTTCGAATTACCAAAATTTACGGAATGCGGAAAAAGTGGAAAAGATATATAGTGTGTACCACACATGTTAGGGAGCACCTCTCATGATTGATAGATGCTCTGACACAGAACCTCTAGCATATGATACTCGACAGCCACTTTTCCATTGTGGAAGCGCAATTGCGAGACGAGCACCATGGTGACGATCGTGGGCTTCGGGTCGCTTCTCTCGCGTAGGTGGCTGTCCGTGGCGTCTGTTCGTATATGGGTCGACGCGCTAACGTTGGTTCTGTGTGGTTTTGTGCTGTGCTGCAGTCAAGTCGGCGCGGTCAACCTTTGGCGAAGCCGTCGAGAACTTCCGCTTGGCGCGCATGCACAACTACCGCCGCGTGTACGCGCACCCGGCGTCGGTCTTCTTCGAGCGCGGCATCGCCAACTTAGCGACCAAGGTAATTAGTATGGTACCGATCGTTGTGGGTATATATTGGCGCTGACACGGAGACTCGGTGGCAGGAAATTGCTAGTCTGTCGGTGGAACCGGCCGAGGGCAACTCGTTCCTGATCAGTGTGTTCGACCTGCCCGAGTCCATGCTGCCCAGCTTCTACGAGCGAGAAGAGGAGTTCCGCATCATCAGCGCCGAGTTCACCGAGTTGGACGGCTCGGTGGGCGGAAAGGTACGCGCCAGTATCTTTTGGGTCGTTGTCGACGAGGAAGAGCGCCAGAACTGACGAGGCGAATTGTCTCCAGGGTCTGATGTGCACGCGCTGGACCGACGAAGAGTACATCGCCACGCGGTACGTGCTTTCATCCACGGCACAGCCTGTGTATTGAGGAGTAATCTCAGTTGTTTGACGTGAGTAGTGGCCAAGAGGCGTTCGACAAGTTGTACAAAAAGCATGGAATTGACACGATCTGGGGTTGGGGCCCTGATAGCGGAATCCTGCCTTGCCGCGTACGAAGCCATCTTCACACCGCTGTTTTTTCGGTCACAGAGGTGAAGGAATCTAACTTGGACTGTGTGATAGATCTACCTTCGTCACTGCTTGCTCTCCGTGAAGAAGCTGGGCGACCACGTCTACGAAGATTTCGTGACGACAACGTTCCTGAGCGACCGCAAGACCACGATCAAGGAGTACATTGACGCGAACCCGAGCATCATGGACGAGCAGCCGCCAGCGCATCTCGCTGAGCGCTACAACGGATAGACACGGGGCCCAACCACACGAACACATTATGTGGTGAGTGGTTGAGAGAGGTAACTCCTTTGATTATTCGTCAATGAGAGCGAACTCTCATCCAAGAAACTTCAACTTTCTAGCCTACAGTGTTTGCTATCAACGAGTGGTAGCAATCGATCGGTGGATATGCTCCTGCGTTTCGTTCAGGGTTCTCAACTCTGCTAGAATGCGCTCCATATCGCTGCCACCGTTGGCTGTGGAACCACGTCCGTTTGTGGACCGACGGCGAGTCACTTGGGGGCTAAAAGGTCGTGTCGTATGTGATGCGTTCCATTCTTCGCAGTCGACATCCACATCGTCGTTGACGAACGCGTGGAACTCATTGTAATCGATGAATCCGTCCTTATTCACGTCGAACTTGAGACACAGCAGCTTTGCCTCCGACTCGCTCACACGAAAGCCTATGTCATCCAGCGCAAGCTGAAAGTTGAGCGGTGACAAGGCTCCGCGACCCACGCGGTCATACTTGTAGAACATGAGCTTGATCTCTCTCGCGCTGAGCTTCGTCTTGCGATGCCTCCACCTCTTGAGGAACGCTCTCCGGTTGAAGAAGCCCCACAGCAGCTCCCCGTAGTCAATCGCGCCACTTCGATTCGGATCAAAATGGCGAAATAGCGTCTTAGTCTGCTCGTTTGAGAGTGTCACGCCGTTCTCCGATAGTAAATATTGAAATTCGCCATACTCGAGCGTGCCACTACCATCGAGGTCGTACTTGCGGAAGAGATCGACGCTCTCGGCCGGCTTACGGTCCAACAGGCGCTGGATTTTCTTCATCGCAGTGTCGAACACATTCTGTGCAGCGACGGTACCGGCATCACTCTCGTGATGGCGCCGACCGTGGAGATCATACACCCACATGGACGGCTGCGGCGACTTACGGTCCCCTTTGGTGAGTAAATCGATCTCGATCTGGGATAGCGGACCTGTGCCCAATACAGGGCCTTTCCGCCAGCGGTCTCCACTACGACCGAGTGCCGCCCGCATCGACTGCGAGAGCCGCTCCTGGTCCCGGCTCGCGGCGATGCGCGTCTGCTTGAGCTGCGAGCCCATGCGGTGTGCAATCTCGTGGTACTCAAGCGTGTCGGCGATGCTCTGTTTCACGAACCGCGCGTCACGCAGCTTCTGTTCGTGAGCGAGCAGCTTCTTCTGGCTCTGCTTGACGGCTTGCTTGCGCCGAAGCGTTGCGATGGCTTCGGCTTTCCGCTGCCGCTCCTGCGCAATCTCCAGGTCGCGTCTGGACTGCGTGAGCGCCAATTGGAAGTGGTGGCGCTCTTCTGTCCACGCGTTGGGTGGTGCGAGCGAGCCCGAATGTGAGTGTCGTCTCTGGCTTTCGATGCGCACGGCCGCTGGCTCAAAGCGATATTTTGAAGCGACGAGCAGAGCGTCGTCGTCATCGCACTCATCGCCCACAAGGTCGGCTGTTGTCAACTTGCCTCGGCTGGATGATCTGCTCCGCGAGACTGTCGTTGTAGCATACTCCGACTTTGAGAGCGTTGATCGAGACGAGGTCCGCTGTCTGGAAAGCCGCTCTGTGCGTTTCTCTTCGTGCTCCACCACCTCGTCCGAACGAGCTTCCAACTCGCGGTCTGATCCGAATGCCTCGCCTTCATCTCCGCCTGCCATATCCTCAAAGAAGCCTGGAAAGCTCGACGCATCCGACAGCGCTCGCTCGCTGCGACCGGCGTCGGCACTATACGGCGGGGGCGGCGGCGACGACGGCCGGAGCTCTTCTTCCTCGATACGAGTTTCACTTCCTGACGTCATCTCCTTGCCGCGAGGCTCTTGTTCTGTCTCCACAACCTCTTCGTCCCCTTCCCCATCTTCGTCTTCCCCGCACAGCGTCAGCGTCCACCCGTCCCTTGTCTTGGCCAGCAGCATCCGCGAGAGCAGCCACTTGACGAGCTGCTCGCGCGACGGCGGCCGCGTCGTCTCGCCACAGATCCACGCGCGCACCGCGGCGTCCACCGCGTCATCATACAATCGGCCTCCCTCTCGATCCAGCACACGCGTGCGCAGCGTCGCGACGAGGCCACGCGGCCGCGCGATCGCGCGCTCAAACACGCGCGCCATGAGCTGCTTGGTGACGCGCCGCTCGACGCGCGCCGTCTCGGACGCCGCCACCGTAAACACGAGCGCATAGCCGGGCGAGGTCTCTTCCTCCACGGACACGTCGACACGCGCGTGCTTCTGCGTGGCGCCCAGCGGCGCCGCCAGGAGCAGCACGCCGCGCGCGCGCCATTGGAACCTCGTGGTGGTGCCCATTGCCGGGAATGCGTCCGGCGCCGTCATAAGACAACTTCAAGGTCCCTCGGGCGAGTGACGGCTCTCGATTGGATATTTTTGGATCTCTTTTTTGGCATTCTGATGAACGAGAGAATCGCACCCCACGCCCGCGCGGGAGGAGAAGTCTCCCATCATCATAGGTGACGCGGCCTCCTCTCTTATTCGGCGTGCTTCCGATCTCTGATGAGCGCATGTAGGCGAGCTAGTTGAAAAAAAAAGTTGGAACAAGCTGTCAACGACAGCTTGTTCCAACTTTTTTAGCCCACGACTAGCGATACCGTAGATCGACAACCAGCGATCTACTTGAGCGTCGTGGGTGGTCGAAAAAGTCTCCTGGGTTTCCGCTGTCACAGGAGCCCACCGAGACGCCTTCGCAGAGACCAAGAGACGCTGACGATGCGATGCGATGGCCACCATTCCATTTCCAGATCGCTCGATATTTTTTTTCCTTCTTCCTTCTCTTTTTCGTTTTTCCTCCACGTTCTCGTTCGAATTCCCAGGATCAGATCCCATTGGCTCTAAATATATCATTCAGTGGATCTGATTGGTCAAATTGAGATTCCTGGCCGACTGATTCAGCGGCGTCACCGCTCGACGAGCCGTCGTCACGCCTCCCATGCGTCCTGACTGTGAAACCCAAGGCGACGGAGAATCCTTCGCCAGCCAGCGCACGCCGGCGACCATAATCATCCGCGACGGGCGATCAATTGCAGTCGTCCGACTGACTCACGAGGTAGACGCGCGCGTCTATCGGCGACGGCCCGCGCACAGCTCCACTCGCCGTCTCGAGAGACCGTTGGCCGCTCTCCACCCGAAACTCTTTGCTAGACGCGCGCTACGACCGACACGCCACGCCCATGCGGATCTTGCTGCTGCTGGCGACGGCGCTGGCGCTGGTATGCGCCGGGGCGTCTAACCCAGAGCGCGCGGCGGGCGCGCGCCGGCCCGTGGTGCTGATCCCGGGCTTCGCGTCCACGCAGCTCGTGGCGTGGCGCAAGCACAGCTGCAGCCACAGCATCCAGAAGAACCTCTACCGCGACGTCAAAGTCGGCGATCGTACGTGTTTGTTACGGCGCTGCCCTGGTGTATGAGCTCTACAGCTACTCATCGTGTGAATGGACCTTGGTGGGCAGGTATCTGGATCGACGTGGCGCGCATCCTCGCACAGGGCGACTGCTGGCTGCGCTGCATGAAGCTCCACATGGCCAACCAGACCGAGCTCGAGTGCAAGCTGCGCGCCGGTGAGGGGTACACAGCCATCAGCGAGCTGGACCCAGGCTTTGTGACGGGACCACTGTCTACGATCTGGCGCGGGCTCATGGTCGACCTCGTGGACCACTTCGAGTTCGAGGCCGACGAGATCATCGTCGCGCCGTACGACTGGCGCCTACCGCCCTCCCGGCTGCAGGAGCGCGACAACTACTTTCTATCGCTCAAGCGCAAGAGTGAGTTCTGCTACCTCCAATGAGATTATAAACAATGTGTGGCTAATGAAGCGTCTCCATGGATACAGTTGAGAATGTCATCGCGCTGCACGGCGCTGGGGGCGACGGCGCCGTGGTGATCGCCCACTCCATGGGCAACAACATCTTCCGGTACTTCCTCGCGTGGCTCAAACACGAAGTCGGCCGAAACCACTGGCAAGAGTGGATCGATAAGCACATCTCGTCCTACTTCGCTGTCGGCGCGCCGCTGCTTGGCAGTTCCGAGGCCATGGAACTGCTCACGTCCGGCATCACGCAAGGCCTACCGCTGCCGCAGAGCGAAGTGCGCAAGCTTGTCGCAACATTTGGTGCGAATATGAGCTCCTAGCTGGCCTCTTGTCCATATCTAACACCCATTTCTGCGAACGTAGGAGCGATCCTGAGCTTCATTCCGATCCCGTCAATTCCGCGTACGTCCCATGACTCGGACGTGCTCGTCTCTGTGCGTTTTCCTCCCACGAGGTCTCCCGATGGGTCCATCATCGACTCTGGTGAGCGCCATTACACAAGCGCGGACTTCGCATCCGGAGCCTTCTTCCGGGATATGGCCGTGCATGATCCGCTGTTCGGCGATCTGGAGACCATTCGCAAGCGGTGAGTAGCCTTGTCGTATCGACTTGAGCCACAATCTCTGATCGGCGTGATGGTCACATAGATTTTACGTGGACGACGACATTCTGGATTCGTTCTCTCCGTGGGAGCGACCACCGATCGCCTCAGTGTACGTTGTGTACGGCACCAACCTCGAGGTAGGTTTGGAACCGCACTATCGATTCCGTTCATGACTCGCGAACTCACACATCATGGCACGATCACAGACAAAGTACAACTACCGCTACCAGGACACGGACGTCGCAGGCCATTGGTTCCAGGTCGCGCTTGAGAACGAGTCGGGCAACCGACAAGTGTGCCACAAGACGGGAGATGGTACTGTGCCGTATCACTCACTCTCGTGGGGCCACACGTGGCTCGGACCCAGCGGCATCGCAGTCAATGTCACCCGCGCGCCGCAGTCCGTGTACTTCTCGTCCAAGCAGATCAAGACATTTCGTGCGGTCCGTCAAGGCGCGAAGCACCACGCCGACTATGTCGATGCCAAGAAGAAGAGCAGTCTGTGCGACCCGACCGACGAAACTAGCAGTGGCTCGTCTTCGACGGGCGCATCTTTCTTCGGCGGTATCTTTGGGGGAAAATCGACGGTCGAGGAAGTCACATTTTACGAAAGCAAACAGAACGTGAACAGCCGCGTCCTGACGGTATGTTCTCGTCCGCTGAGGGAATGTAGTCGCAAAAGGCTGACATACATTTGCTGACAATGTTCATCCAGACAAGTGTGTGGGAGGTCGAAGGCGCTCGTCACCGCGAGATCTTGTCCAATTCGGCCTTCCTTCGCGAGCTCCGCACTGAGCTGCGCCACGTATTCCAGGGCCGCTCGGGCGCGGACAAGTCGGCACGGCCGCCCATGCTCGACAGCGATTGCTACTGGAACTACCGCCAGGCGCGGTGCGAGTTCCCAGAGTTCTGTCAGTACCGTTACGTGTTCGGCGACGTCGTGCTGGACCAGTCGTGCAGGCTTCGGATCCACCAGGAACCGACCAAGCAGAAGCGACTCGCGGGGGGCGCGCCGGCACCCCTCTTGCTCAGCGACGCGCACAGGAACTCGGGACTCGCGACGTCCCATGAATCACATCACTGTGCCGAGAAGGCTGTGTGCGACGCCAACGGCACGCCGTTGTCGACAATGCTCCCCTTCGAACAATGGGAAGACGAAGACGGCATGACTGCTCTCGTGCCACGCGGGGTGCCCGGGTACTGCCTTGTTCCCTGCGAGTACTGCCGCTACCCGACCTCAAAACGGCGCGCGTATGCCCACTAGACAAAATGGATCATAGTAAGTATCTTAACGGGATCGCTCTGGGCGTTGGTGTCATTTTATCGTGGCTTTGCTTGTGGCCTAGGGTCTACCGTGGTGATCGACCTCAGGCGAAGAGCGCGTCAGCGTGGAAATGGACGTGGTCCTCGGCAAAGGTCGCGATGAAGTAGTAGCTGTGATCGTAGCCGTCGTGGTTGCGCACCGTGATGTTCTGGCCGACCTGCTTGGCCGCGGCGTCGATCGCGTCCACGAGCAGCTGCTTGTCGTGGAGGAACTGGTCGTCCAGGCCCTGGTCGATGAGGATCTCGCGCGGCAGCGCGCCGTGCTTGAGCAGCAGCAGCGTCGCGTCGTGCTCCTTCCAGGCCTCCTGGTCCGAGCCCAGGTAACCCGTGAACGCCTTGATGCCCCAGGGGCACTGCGTCGGATGCGCGATCGGCGCGAACGCCGACACAGAGCGATACTGCTCGCGGTTGCGCAGGCCGATGGTGAGCGCGCCGTGGCCGCCCATCGAGTGGCCCGTGATCGACTGGCGGTCCGCGAGAACCGGCAGGTTGGCCACGACCAGCGCCGGCAGCTCCTTGGTGATGTACGAGTACATGCGGTAGTGCTCGCGCCAGAGCGGCTCGGTCGCGTCCACGTAGAACCCGGCGCCTGAGCCAAAGTCCCAGCTGTCGTCCTCGCCCGGGATCTTCACGCCACGCGGGCTCGTGTCGGGTGTGACGATCGCGATGCCGCGCGCGGCCGCAGCCTTCATGAACGTCGGCGCCTTCTGGAACGCGCGCTCGTCGTCGCAGGTGAGACCGGCGAGGTAGTAGAGCACAGGCACCTTGGCCGCGTCACTGGCGTTCGGCGGCAGGAACACGGAGAACTTCATGGTGCACTTGGTCTCGGCGCTCTCGTGCGAGTACTGGCGCACCACGCCGTTGAAGGCCTTGGTCTGCTTGAGGAGCTGGAGCGTCATGACGGCGAGGCGGAGTTATGTGCGGATCTCGGCTCTGGAAGGAAAATGACGCGATGATCGCCCCACGAAAAACCTTCGACGGTGATCCAGATTCTGGGTATAGAATAGTGACATATAGTAGTCATTAAAATATATAGTAGGGTTCAATTGGTTGAAGACCAAGACAATTTGACCAATCACGACATGATCAGACAACATGCATCGAAATGGGTTGCTTCAAGTTCAAATCAGATCGCACGAGTGCGAGATCCATTGGAGCTTGATCGCGCTTCCAGTGCGAACACAATGGCTCGCGAATCGCGAGCCATTGTGCCGATCGCGAGTCGCGATCGGCAGTCATCTGACCAAATCAAAGTCTAATCCGCCAAGAAATGTGCATTTGGTTTATGCCGAACAGATTACTGCGCGTGATCTATCTGTACTTCTGGTGTGGGATGCAGTAGAGCGTCACGATCGCGCCGAGCAACGACACAATGCTGCTGATCAGCAGCACATACGTGACGCCATACTCCTTCTCGATCACACCAAACAGCGCGGCCCCGACGGTCGCGCCAAGCTTGCCGCTCGCGGCTGCGATACCGTTGAGCTTGACACGCGACTCGGACGGGAAGATCTCGGCGGGGAGGCAGAACGTGCTTACGTGGGGCCCAAAGGTGGAAAAGAAGAACGTAAGCGCGTACAGCGTGAGCATAATGACTGCGGCGTCTTTCAAGTTGTCGTAGAGCAGACCCAATGCCGCAAACAGCGCGGCCATGACAGTGAAGCCCATGATCTGGATCGACTTGAAGTCGATGCGGCCGACAGCCAGCAGAGTCGCGATGTACCCGGGGAGACCGATTGCCGCGACAATCAGCGAGTAAAGCGCAACATCTTTCGTGTGGTTGCTGTCGAAGCCAAATGTGTCTTCCAGGATCACCGGCGTGAAAATTACGTTCCCGTAATATGTGATGTCAAACAGGAACCAGCCGAACATAGCGCCGATGAGCTTGCGCAGCAGCCCGCGGTCGTTGCGCACCATCTCCAATAGCGGCCGCGACGACGCGTTCAAGTCGCGACCCGAGCGGGAGTTACCCGTTTCCTTGGTGTCGATTGCGCTCTTGAGTACAAACAAACCCGGGAGCGCCCCGGCCGCGAGCAGAAAACGCCAGTCGATGCCATGGCCAATGCCCATGAGCAAGAGCATGTACGCGATAAGTGGTGCGAGCAGTTGCCCCACACCCTGGAAGCTGAACACGGCAGCGACAGTCCGTCGGTTCTCCGTGTCGCTGTTGTCTCCATCAACCGCCGTAGTCGCTGACAGCGGGTAAACACCGCCTACCCCGAGACCCAAAATGAAGCGGCATACCGCCAGGATCGGGTAGATCGAGGTGTCGCCCCACGGCAGCACGGCGCTCGCGAGCGCGCCGATAATCGAAAGAAGCAACGTGAAGATCATACCCTTGCGGCGTCCGAACGCGTCCCCGACATAGCCGAACGTGATCTGCCCGAGGATCGCGCCGGCCAGTGAGCAGGACGCAACTATCGATGTAACCTCGGGGCTTGAAGGTGGGTACGTGCGCCGGATCATCATGAGCGCGTAGTTGATCACGGCGAAGTTGTACTACGCAAGCCACCAGAATACCACACGTGACGACTTTAAACACACCGACGTTACGTACAAAGTCCCACTCACTGACGTACCGCCGTGCTCAAGTTGGCCATCGCCGACACCATCACACCCTTCTTGTTCTGCGCCGCCGCAGCGCCGTGGTCATTGCTGCTGCTTCCGTAGCCGTCGACGAGTTTCCCTCGCCGTTGGTCGTGCGCGAGGATCGCATCGTACTCAGTGGATGCATCCGAACTCGTAATCGTGAGCTCGTCGAGCGGCACCGCCGGACTCTTGGTGTCGGTGCGCGACGGCTTACGGAGGTCGCTCATGGCCGCGACGTGATGCGCAAAGAGCTTTTCGTCGAATGGCGGGACCTGTGACGACGGAGGTTGTCGAACGAGTAACGCCTGGATCGAAGGCCGCCCCCTCAACTCACACAGAAGACGCGGGTCCCGGTGGGTGTCACAGAATGCCTCAGAGAGAAAGAAGGAAACAGAGAAACAGGGGGAAAGCACAGAAGCAGTCTGCTTCTGTGCTTTCCCCTGTTTCTCTGTTCAACATCTTCGACTACTTCAAGCAGTTGATGTCAAACGACGTCGCGATCACCGGAGCTCGATCGCACTTCCAGCACGACCACAATGGCTCGCGATGAGCAGTCATCTGACCAAATCACAGTAATTAAAGTACCGTATTGCATTTGGTTTATGCCGAACAGAGTACTGCGCGTGATCTATCTGTGCTTTTTGTCTGGAATGCAGTAGAGCGTCACGATCGCGCCGAGCAACGACACAATGCTGCTGATCAGCAGCACGTGCGTGACGCCATACTCCTTCTCGATCACACCAAACAGCGCGGCCCCGACGGTCGCGCCAAGCTTGCCGCTCGCGGCTGCGATTCCGTTGAGCTTGACGCGCGACTCGGACGGGAAGATCTCGGCGGGGAGGCAGAACGTGCTCACGTTCGGTCCAAAATTTGAGAAGAAGAACGTGAGCGCGTACAGCGTGAGCATAATGACTGCGGCGTCTTTCAAGTCACCGTAGAGCAGGCCCAACGCCGCGAAAAGCGCGGCCATGACCGTGAAGCCCATGATCTGGATCGACTTGAAGTCGATGCGGCCGACAGCCAGCAGAGTCGCGATGTACCCGGGGAGACCGATTGCCGCGACAATCAGCGAGTAAAGCGCAACATCTTTCGTGTGGTTGCTGTCGAAGCCAAATGTGTCTTCCAGGATCACCGGCGTGAAGATGACGTTTCCGTAGAATGTGATGTCAAACAGGAACCAGCCGAGCCCGGCACCGACGAGCTTGCGCAACAGCCCGTGGTCGTTGCGCACCATCTCCAGAAGCGACCGCGACGACGCGTTCAAGTCGCGACCGGAGTGAAATCTAACCGTCTCCGTGGTGTCAATCGCGCTCTTGAGTACAAACAATCCCGGCAGCGCGCCGGCTGCGAGTAAGAATCGCCAGCCAATGCCGTGGCCGATACCCATGAGCAAAAGCATATACGCGATCAGAGGCGCGAGCAGTTGCCCCACACCCTGGAAGCTGAACACGGCAGCGATAGTCCGTCGGTTCTCAGTGTCCTTGTTGCTCGCATCAACCGCCGTTGTCGCCGACAGCGGGTAAACACCGCCTACCCCGAGACCCAAAATGAAGCGGCATACCGCCAGGATCGGGTAGATCGAGGTGTCGCCCCACGGCAGCACGGCGCTCGCGAGCGCACCAATGATCGAAAGAAGCAACGTGAAGATCATACCCTTGCGGCGTCCGAATGCGTCCCCGACATAGCCGAACGTTAACTGTCCAAGAATCGCGCCGGCGAGCGAGCAGGACACGACCATCGACGTGACCTCAGGGCTCGAGGGCGGATACGTGCGCCGGATCATCATGAGCGCGTAGTTGATCACAGCGAGATTGTACTACGCAAACCACCAGAACGTCACCCAGAAGGACGTTAAACAAACCGCCATCACCGTGCACAGTCCCACTGACTGACGTACCGCCGTGCTCAGGTTGGCCATCGCCGACACCATGATGCCCGTCTTGATCTTTGCCGCCGCAGCGCCCTGGTTGCCATTGCTGCTTCCGTAGCCGTTGACAAGTTTCACTCGCCGCGGGTCCTGCGCGAGGATGGAATCATACTCGGTGGAGGCATCCGAGCTCGTGATCGTGAGCTCGTCCATCGAGCGTGCCGATAGCGGCGGCAGTGCCGGGCTCTTGGTGTCGGCACGCGACGGCTTGCGGTCGCTCATGGCCGCGACGTGATGCGCAAAGAGCTTTTCGACGAATGGCGGGACGGGCGATGATGGAGGTTATGGAACCCGTAACGCCTGGATCAAGGTCACCCCCTCGCTCACACAGACGCTGGTCCCGGAGGGTGTCCTGCCGACGTCACCGGCTTGAGTGAGCTTCCACACAGCGGCGGCAGCTGAGCGGGCTCCCACGGTCTTCCAGCGTCACGGGCATGCGTGCGTGTCTGCCTTCAAGGGGTTCCGAAGCGCCCGGATTGGCTGAAAAAGAGACCTGAGACTTTAGAAAACGGCTGGCTGCGACAGAGACGGGCATTTTGGATTGGTCCGTATCAGTTAAGAACAACACAGAGCGCGTCGGTTACAGTTAGGTCATGTCGAAGAAGCTCGCGCTCGTGGACTTGATGAAATCGTGGTAGATGACAGCGCAGATCGCGATGACGAGCAGCGCGATGGTGGTGTAGAGCACGATGGTGTTGGTGATCGCTCGGCGGATCATGCGCTGCAGGATACGCCTCGCCTCGCCCGTGACTTCACGCGTCTCGCGGACCTAAATACCATCCGATCGGTTAGGAGCTGCTCGAGGTGAAGTGAGGAGAGACGGCATAACAAACCTTTTCGTGAGCAGAGAGCAAGCTCTCACGCTGGGACTCGAGGTTGTCGAGAACAGAAATCCCAATCTGCTCGGTCTCCGCGATGATCCGCTGCGAATCTGCGAGCGCTTTAGAGGATCTACGGGGGTGCGAGGGTCAGATTATTTCCACGTGAAGAGCAACGCCAACGACACCTACTTGTGAAGGCGATTGGTGTTGGCCATGATACGGTCGTACTGGGAATACTAGTCACACAAAGCGTAAATCTGTGGGTATCAATGAAGCGCCCTCGTTAGACTAGTTCCACGTACGTTAGTGTCGCGCGCTGTGCCTTGACGCGACTTCATCTCCTTCGCCATGAGCTGTGCACGCTCGACATCACGGACAAGTCCCTGGAGCTCTTCTCGGTACAAGTTGATCTGCCCATGACACAAATCGCTTATTAGTCATATGTGCCGCAACGTGTAGGAATGGGAAGACCTCGGGCACCTTCGATTGCATCGCCTTGCGCACATTTGGCGCTTTCCCCCGCACTTCAATGCTCATGAGTTTCATCTGGGAGCCACACCTCATCAAAGTAAGACTCTACTGAACCGGCGTGTGATCGACCAGACACACGCACGCATCGTTGCGCCTCGACGACGTTAGCTTGCGCTAGCTGGGTGGCCGCGGGCGACGAGCCTAGATGGAGCACCGTCGTGAGGGGTCACAATTTAGGTTTCGCACGCGCTCGCGTGTCGCCATACCTTCGTCCAAAATCGCATGGATGCTGTTGTTGATCGCCATCTTGCTCTCGACGAAGTCCTCCTCCAGCGACTGAAACTCGGGCGGCAGCGCCACGGCCTGGCTCGCCATCGTGCCCGGCGGAGAGAGGAGATCGAGTCCGGAACCGGGATCAAGGTGAAGATGACGGGGGCGGTCGAAAGACGGAAAGAACGGAGAATACGCGAGAGTGATGGTAATACAAACCCTTATTTAGCAACGTTGGGAGGTGATATCCCGTCTGAAGGCATATACTCTCATATTGAAACTAATATCTATGCTATATCAGTACCAGAATCGAATCGAATGGAGCAACCTCGCATTATCAGTGCATTACGAATGCGGGGACGATTCTCGCTACATTCAGCCGCGGTGGAGCCCGGCCTTCGCCCCGATGCGAGCCGTGATGCGCTCTCGCTTGGCCTTGAGCAACTTCTCCTGGTTGGCCATCTCCGTGCGCAGCGCCTTGAACAAGTGGCCGGCATCGGTGGCGTTGCCGTCGCAGATTTGGGTGAAGCGAGCGACCGTGAACCGAATGAGCATGCGCCCGTCCAGCGTCGTGGAGATGTTCTTGTTGTACTTGGCAAAGCTACCCTTGCGCTGTCCCGAGATCCACTCGCGCACCATATCATTGTCCCACTCACGGATGGGTACAATAGGCTGCTCCAGCTGCTCGACGTGTTCCTTCACATCCGTCTTTTCGGTGCTCACGTGCGGCACTTCTTCGAGCATCTGACCAGCGCACATGAGCGCATGGAGCGTGTGCTCTGTGTCCACCGACAGAGGCGAGATCGTGGCGATCACACTGGCACGCGACTCCTTGCTCCATAGGCAGCCCTTCAGGATTCGCGTCAACAAGCTCGCGCGGTACGGCACGAAGCCTGTCGTGTCCTCACTGCCGATCGCACGGATGCACTCCTTGAGCGCCAAGTGGCTCTTGTTGATCTCGACCGTCTCTTTGCGGCGTGCGGCATCATGGTGGAATGAATCTTCGTTGCGTTCACTGCCGGCCAAATCAAGCAGCACGATCTGTCCGTAGAGATCACCGCTGCCATCCCGCAAGTTCACGTACACGACCAAGTGCGAGCGCGATGATTGCGAGTTGACGCTCGTGGATTCCGTGGAGCGCATCGACTTCACGTCTTCCAGAACACCCAACAGCGAGTTGGTCGAGTCCGCAGTCTCCTCCGAGCAGTTGACCAGGTGGGTGTTGCCCTCGGCGTCATCACAGACCAGCACCTTCGAGCGTTCACCGAGCAGATCGAAGCACTTGCTACCAACAATCTCGACCGCTCGCACCCCCACACTGAAGTCCACGTCACCCACGGCCTCAGTGAAGAGATCCTCTGCGATGAACTCGAACATGCCGCCCATGGTGTGGGTCTTGCCGGAGCCAGTCTGCCCGTACATCATGCACACCGACTTGCCGCCGCCCATGGCGTGGAGCACGAGCGGCCGCGCCGCTTCCTCGTACACCGTCTCCGTGTCGGTCTTCTCGTCGTAGCACCGCGAGAAGCGCTGGTGATGGGACGTGATGTACTTGTGGCGCATGTCGCTGTACATCTTGCACTCGTGGATCACGATCTCGCGCAGCCCGATGGACGAGATCACGTCGAACTCGTGCTTGGCGTGCTCGTGCGGCAGCACGGGGCGCTTGCGCACGTACACGTGGATCGCGTCCGAGCCGATCTCGGGCTCGCTCTTGGCGCGCCGCGCCTGGAACTCGCGCAAGTATTCGGCGCGGATCTCGCGGATCGTCTGCTGGAAGAGCTCCGCGTGGACCTTGCGCGCCGTGCGCTTGTCCATGTTCTCGCCTTCGCCGCGCCACTGACTCTCGGGCACCATGATGGAGCTGGAGGAAACAACGAGCTGGGAAGTGAGGGCGATCGAGTGGGTTGGGGAGTGAGGACGCTCCAACTGGCCAAAGGAAAAGTGGTCTTCCCCGGCGATGTGACCTCTTCCAGTGCAGTTGTAGCTGTTCGGGCTGGTTGCCTTTGCTCTGATCAGCTGCCCGTTACTATCGTGTTGTTCGAAATAGAGGGCGGTTTTCTACCATCATTCCAGCAAATCCACCGACATTCCGGATTGAAACGTGCCTATTTTAGCCAATCAAAGTGCAGTACGATGAGAACATGCACGCGCCAACTGGTCATGTTCAAATTTGAATGTTGATGCAACATCAGTAGATCCAAATCTGATCCCCTCCTCTTTCCCGGTATCTGAGTCCAGTTCACGGTCTTCTATTCCAGTCTCCAACAGTACTCGACCAGATTTGAACTAGCCAATGAACGCACTCCCAACTCTCTGATTGGTGGAATTTTAAGTTCCCGCCCGTTCGCTCCCCCCCTCCTCCCCAACTGGCGCTCCCCTCCCCTCCCCTCCCCCCGCGCGCCGCTGCTCTCCGCTTTCTTGTTCTCCGCCGTTTTGTTCTCCCCGCGCCCCGCGGGCTCACACAAACTTGTACCTCGTCGGAATTTATCCGCGGTCGCCATGATGCAGAAACCTTCGAGTCCTAATACTGCGCCGCTCACGGCCCAGCAGCTCCACGCGCACCAGCAGCAGCACGCGGCCGCCGCGGCTGCCGCCGCCGCCGCGGGGCTCGCGAGCGCCGGCCTCACGCCGCAGCAGCACGCGCAGCTCTATGGCGGCCCGGTGCTGGGCGTGGAGGACGGCGGCCACACGGCGGACGGCAATGCGGCCAACGGTGTGGACGGCGGTGCGGACGGCGGGGCGGCCGGCGCGGCCAAGCCCTCGCGCAAGCGCCGCGCCGAGGGCGGCGGCAACCTCACGGTCGAGCAGAAGCGCCGCATCTGCGAGAAGCACCGGTCGACGCCCAAGATCACGCAGAAGGACCTGTGCCGCTGGGCCAAGCTCGAGTTCAACCTCAAGAAGGCGCCGACGCAGCCCACGATGTCCAACATCCTCAAGAACGAGCACCTGTTCAAGGACGCGATCGGCGGCGTGCTCGGCTCGGAGCGCAAGACCATCCGCCCGACCAAGCACGCGCACTTTGACCAGGTGCTCGCGAACTGGGTCATGGAGCGCCAGAACAAGGGCACGATCACGGGCGACATGATCAAGCAGAAGGGCCGCGAGCTCGCCAAGCAGATGGGGCTCGACGGCAAGCTCGGCTTCTCGAACGGCTGGCTCGCGTCGTTCAAGGCGCGCCACGGGCTCATCAAGCGCGGCAACGGCAACCCGCTGGACGCGCGGCTCCACCACGGCGGCGCGCACCACCACGGCGGCCCCGGGGGCGCCCACGGCGGCGTGGCCGGCGCGCACGGCGACGCGGCCGGGCTGGTCGCGGGCGACGGCAGCGGCATGATGGGGCTCTCGAACGCGCTCGAGCCCGGGTACATGCTGCCGCCCGTGTCCATGGACCTCACGCTCGAGCAGATCCAGGACGTGCTCCGCGAGTACGTGCCCAGCGACGTCTACACGGTGGACGAGACCGGCCTGTTCTTCCGCGCGTCGCCCAGCAAGCTCGTGCAGGGCGACGAGGCGCAGGCGCTGCTCCAGGACGAGCCCAAGCTCAGCGTGCTGCTCGCGACCAACGCGGACGCGAGCGACCTCATGGAGCCGTACATCATTGGCGCGATCGTGCCGCCCAAGCACATCAAGAACGCCTCGATCTCGCAGCTCGGGTACCACTACGTGTGCAGCAGCAAGGCGCGCATGACCGTGTTCATCTTCCAGCAGTGGCTCCGCGACTTCAACGCGCGCATGGCCAGCGCGCACCGCAGCGTCGTGCTGCTCATGGACAACGCGCCGTCGCACGTGCTCGGCTGCGTGAACCTCACGAACGTGCGCGTGATCATGTTCGCGCCGCACCTCGGCATGAAGGTCCAGCCCATGCGCGGCGGCATCCTCCAGGCGTTCAAGGGCAAGTACCGCCTCAAGCACCTCACGCTCGCGATCGACCACGCCGAGGACGGGCTCGGCGACATTTACCGCATCACGCAGCTCCAGGCCATGAAGTGGATCACCGAGAGCTGGCAGCAGACGTCCAAGGAGGTGATCATCAACGCCTGGAAACCGCTGGGCATCCAGGTGCCGTTCACGTTCGACGCGTCCGGGCTCGACAACAGCGACGACAAGAACGTCGAGGAAGAGCTCTGGGGCTTGCTCTACTGCCTGCAGCTCAGCGGCGTCGTGAACACCAAGGTGCTCGTGAACAACCGCTGGGAGAACGACATCCACAAGCGCCTGAACGAGGACATGATCGAGGACCCCAAGGAGAACGACGAGGAGTTCCGCATCCCGGACCCGGCCGTGCCCATGGTCATGGACCACCACGGCCACCACGGCGGCCACCACCACCTCGACGACGACGCGCAGGGCGGCGCTGGCGTGGTCCACGCCGTCACGGCCAAGGACCAGCTCAAGGCCTTCCGCGAGGTCATCCGGTACCTCGAGCGCACGGGCACGGCGGACGCGCGCGACCCGCAGCTGCTCAACGTGATCGACTACCTCAAGAAGAAGCAGCTCAGCCTGCGCTTCGACAACGCCAGCTCCACGACGCTCACGATCTAAGCGAGGACGTGACGGGGTGTGGTGGACGTGGATCGTTCGTTCTGTATAAACTCGGGTCGCCGAGGCGGCACCTTTGTGCGTAAGTGCCCAACCACATCCAGTCAGGAAAAGAGGAGAGAGGGAGAGAGAGAGAGAGAGACCGCACGGGCGCGACGAGTGTATTCATTTTGATAATATGTTTCAATTGTTTTTTCTTCTAATACTTTGGTGCGTCTTCTTCCTGTGTGGCCATCGACGGCAGTGCGAGCTCTGGCAGGCGATGCCTTCGCGTGTGGTTACGTGCGTGGGATGCGCGAGGTCTCGCGGCCGCGGACTCGTCCGAAGGTGGAAGTGTCGTCACGGAAGTGCCACCGTCGAGCAGCAGCTCCTTGTACGATGAGGTCTCGGCCTCAAGCGAGTTGAGCAGCCCGACGAGCCGAGCGCGGAAGGGCCGCGCGCCGCCGCTCGTGTGGAGCTGTTGCGTGCGACTGGCAGCCCCTTGGTCGCGAAGTTGCGGAGACCGATCACCATCGTCAGCGTCGTCCACTGGATCCTGGCGAGGCCGGCCCACGGTGGTGCTGCACCGGTGTGCCCTTGCGGCGCCATTAGCCAGTCGGAATTTTTCGTGGGCATTGTCCGGCCCGACAGGGGCGTGGTCGCGCCGCGCTCGGGCTGGACCGTCGTAGTGATCACCGTCTCCCTCTTCTTCTTCTTCGCAATTATTGGCTCCGCCGGCCCACCAGCTCTGGATCGCGCCGCTCGAGCCGGCGGCGACCGTCACAGGCCGCAGTAGTGCGGGTTTCGTGGTCTTAGACCGCACAGGCGACGACAGAGGCGACGCGGGTGCCTGTGTGGACGCGGACACCGTCCCGACTACCGTTTGGAGCTTCTGGAGGGCCGTATCCAGCTCGCCGCGGATCCGCAACCGCTCACGCTCGCTTCTGTCCACTTCGAGCCGCAGGTCCGCGGTCTCCACTCGGCTCGCTGAGAGCTCTAGCTGGACGCTCCGCGCAAGTCGCTCGCTTTGGTCCAGCCGTCGTCGCAGAATCTCACTCTCGGCCGCCGCCGCGGTCTCATCGCGTCGCAGCGCGGACTCGAGCTGGTTCAGCCGGTGCGTCAGCTCGCTCTGCGTCTCGCGTTGCACGCGCAGCTCGGTCTGCAGCGCCGCAACTTCACACTCGGCAGCCGTGAGTTGCTGCTCAAGCCGCTCGATCTCGTGTGCCTGCTGCACGTGAAGCTTCTCGGTCTCGTTTTGTTCGATGCTCGACATAGCGTCCCGGACAAACGGCGTCGACTCCTGGAACTGCTCGCGTCGCCGCATCTCGTCCAGTGCCCATCGCAGCGTCCGCAGCTCCGCGCGCATAACCAAATCACTCGAGCATGGTGACTCGGCCGACCGACATGCGCGGTCGTCATCCGGTGACGCCACGGTCTCACTTGCTGGTTCGTCCTCTTCTTCCGTCGGGGACTCACCGGTTTCGATGGCAGCGGCCTCGCTGCCACTGCTGGCAGCGGCTGCAACGCAGTGACAGCGAGACGCCGCGTCTTCCAGCTCGCGAACGTACCGGCAGAGGCTCTCGCTGTTACCACACACAACATCTACCGGTCAGCTCTCCAGTCCCTCACAGCGCTGCGACATCCACACGTACATTTTGCGCTGTAGCGTCTCGAGCACCACCCCGTCCTGGCCGTTTGCACCCACCGTGTTGACGTTCACGGTCGGCGAGTTTTGCATGCGCTTCGCGCGCGCGCCGAAGCGCAGCGTCGAGAGCGACTCGTCCGTGTGGCAGCCCGCGGTCGCGCACGTGAGCAGCAAGTGCGTCTTGGCGTTGCCGCCGAGCGACGACTGCAGCAGCCGCGTGAGCTTGCTGTCTCGGTACGGCACGTAGGCCGCCGCTCCCGTCGGCGACGAGCCGCTCGTGAGTGCGTGGATCACGTTGCCCAATGCTGACAGCGACTGAGATATATCACCCGACGTCAAAAACCGCATGTGTCTCACCGGATCATCCGCGCCACGTCCAAACGTACCCGGTTGATGTGCTTGGCCTCGTCGAGTCGCGTGCCGCTCGCGCGCGTCTTCTTGGCTTGCTCCGAGCCGGCGAGGTCGACAACGCACAGCCGCGCGCGCAACCTTGTTGAACTGGCCGACGGATCCCACTGCGAGACCGTGACGGCGAACACGGCGTGGCTGCGGCTCGAATCCCGATTCATCTGCGTGGCGCCGACCGCACGGTGCCGCAGTCCACGCTGCACGACTGCACGTGCCGTCGCGAGGTCTGGTAGCGCGATCTCGGTCGCGCCATCCACCCACACACCGGTGCCGCCGGTCTTGTCGTCGCGGATCCGCAGCGAGGCAGCCGTAGAGTTGGCGCTCGGCAGGAGCAGATCGCGGAGCCGCTCCTGGTACACCTCGACGAAACTTGCGGTGAGTGTGGTGTCCGGCTCCTGCGCCACACGGGCAAAGAGCTGCTCGAGCATGCGCGGCACGAGCCCGTCGCTGTCCGGGACA
Organism: Pythium rhizo-oryzae; assembly: GCA_027475725.1. NCBI lineage: Eukaryota > Oomycota > Peronosporomycetes > Pythiales > Pythiaceae > Pythium > Pythium rhizo-oryzae. The sequence continues at coordinate 6,985 of JAMFLL010000113.1, read as the reverse complement.
GCGTCGCCGATGGTCGTGTAGGTCTTACCGCTGCCGGTTTGGCCGTACGCGAGCAGCGTGCAGTTGTACCCGAGCAGTAGGTCGCGCACGCACGGCGCGCCCACCGCGGTGTAGACGTCATGTTGGCTCGCCGACGGCGGGAACACGTGGTCGAACTGGAACGACGACGCCGAAGACGATGCCCCGAGGTTGACACTGACACTGTTGACGGCAGGGTCCACACATAGCGCAGCCACTGCGTCCTCGCGGCAGCTTGCAGACCTATCGGCCGGCGACGGTCCACGAAGGCGACAGCTCACGAGCACGCCGCTCGCTTCGCTCGGCATGGTCGCTAGACGCGCTCGGGCATTGTGACTGGTGAGCACACGCACGCACTTCACATGCGAGGCGAGGGAGAACACGTCGTCGACAAGTCTATATTTGCTGGAGAGAGACCCTATCACTCATATCCAGAGACAGGCACAGCGACGCCACCTTTCTACAGCTTCTGCTGAGTCGCCGACGCGAGCGGCGCCGCGAAGAACGCCGCGAGTCGCTCGCGGGGCACATTGAGCCGGAAGAAGAACTGGCCCGTGCTATTTCCCGCCGAAGTAGTCGCGTGGTTTTGCTGATTGTGGTGACTGCCGCTTCGCCCGGTGGTCTCGCGCTTCATCTCGTCCATCGAAAACAACGCGCGCACCTGCGGATCGTCCATGTCGAGTTGATCCAGCAGGTCAAAGCCGTGGAGCGCGAGGAACTCGACGCGCGGCAGCAGCTGCGCCTTGCCGGCGCCAAAGAGCTTGGACTCACCGTGGAGCTGCGCGAGCACGCGGCGCACGACGTAGCTGCGCACGGTCGCCGAGTTGAACGCGCGCAGGTCGTACGCGTACACGTCCTTGGACTCGCGGAAGACGTCGCGGAACGCGCGGTGTGCGCGCGCGGCGTCAAACACGGCGTCGGCCATGGCCACGCGGCGCTGCGCGAGCAGCGAGTGGAGCAGCCCGACCGTGGTCGCGAGTGGCAGCACGAACTGGCCGCTCTCGGCGTCCACGAGCGGCACGCCATGCTGCTCGAACACGGCCTCGAACGCGAGCTCCGGGTGGCGCTTCTTTACACACGTGCGCACGAGCACGTCTTGGACGCGCGAGTCGGGCGCCACGCCGTGCTTGAGCATCTCGCGCCACAGGTACATCGAGCGCCCGCAGTGGTCCTCCTCGCGGAGCCGCCGGAAGAACGCCTCGATCACCGTGTCGTTCTGCGGCTCGTCCGAGTTGGGGTACAGCGCGCGCATCGCGCCGTCCGGGTTCATGTACACCGCGAGCCCCATGGACCCGACCAGCGACGAGCAGAACAGCACCGTCATGAGCTGCTCCTGGAAGTCGATGAACGGCACGCTCGCGAGCGCGAGCGCGCCCACGCCGCCCATCGCGGCCTTGACCGTGCGCGTGTCCACCACGCCCAGCTCGCCGTGGTACACGGCGTGCATCATCGTGATGTACGTCACGAGGTCGGGCGCCGTGGCCTTGCCGCCTTTCTTCATCTCCTCGTACAAGTGGAACGCCTGCGTGAGCTTGGAGGTCTTGCCGCACACCTTGAGCGCCACGTTGTAGTGGACGAGCCCGACCGAGAGATCTTTGCGCTTCTTGAGCTGCGCGAGCAGCGCCATGGTCTTGTCGTAGTCGCCGCGCTCGGCGAACGCGTCCATCATGATCGCGAACGTGGCCTCCACGGGCGCGAGCCCGTACTCTTCGATCGTCTCGAACAGCTCCTCGACGTACTCGAACTTGTCGGCCTTGGCGTACGAGGTCATCCAGTGGTGGAACGTCGTGTGGTTGAGCTCGATCGTGTCGTCGCCCTGCGTCATCTGCGCCAGCAGCCGCGTGACGCGCGGCGCGCGCGGCGCGTCGCCCGCGGCCGCGCTCAGCGCGAGCAGCGCGCCGAACACGTTGCGGTTCGGGATCGTGCCGCGCTCGAGCGCGAGCTCGAACAGCTCGAAGCCGCGGTCCGAGTCGCGCAGCGCCGCGCACGCCTGGAGCGCGCTCGTGAGCACGGGGTTCATGAGGAAAAAGTCGTTGCGCAGCAGCCGTAGCGCCAGCTCCACGGCCTCGCGGTGGCGCCCGAGCGCCTCGTAGATGCGCACGCACTCGGCCGTGGCCGAGCCGTGCAGCGGCGCGTCCGCTTGCTCCACGAGCCGGCACAAAGGCAGCGCCGCGCGGAGCTGCTCGGGCGTGTGCGCGGCCTGGAGCAGCGTCGCCGTGCCGCGCAGCGCCTCGAGGTCCAGCGGATGAGACGCGGCGCGCGCAACGGCACGCTGCAGTTGCGCGACTACGCCGTCGCGGCCCGGCGAGGACTGCTGCTGCTGGCGGCGCGACGAAAATGAAGGCGGGGACGAGGTGTTGGCGGCGGGGTGGGTCGACTTTGAGCGGCGCTGCTGCCACGAGACGGGATCGTTAAGAGACGCGAGCGCCACGAGCGGGTGCGCCAGCGTTCTGGCTTCAATCGGGCCGAGTACGTGCCGCGCGTGGCGCACGTAGGCGCCGCGAGGGCCCGCGGCGCGGACCACTGCGCGCATCGGATGGGGACGATGCGGGCAACCGTGGGTCGGGTGTCGTGTGTGTTTTTTGCGTGGTCGACGAAGAGGAGGAGGCGGTCGAACCTCTATAAACCGATATGCGCAATCCCCGTTCCAGCTGGTGCTGTAGGATGTATCCAGTACTGCTGTATATAGGTTATTAGAGTCCACTGGGAGCTGATACGGATATACACTCTACCGTAATGTGACGGGTATGGGTTTAGAAAGGTTGAAGGTGTGACCCACAGGTTCGATCTTCGACGTGGGCCGGAGGCGCGTGTCTCTGGATGAATTCCAGAAGCTCTCTCGCCGGCCAACAGCTCATTCGTAAGCTAAAGCGGACTGGACGCCGGACGGACGGACGGACGCAGGACGATGCTGCCGCCGCGGTCGTATCTCCTGCAGAAGGCCAGCGAGGGCGGCTCCGGATCCGGCGCTGGATCCGGCGCTGGATCCGGCGCCGTCTCTGGATCCGGTAAAGATGCTGGCAAGAAGCCGCCGTCCAACATCAAGTGGATGCTGTCGCTGTGCCAGGAGGACAAGGCGCGGCTGTCGGTGGGCGTCGTGGGCATGACGCTCGCGTCCGGCATGAACCTCGTGTTCCCGCGGATCATGGGCAAGGCGCTGGACGTCGCGACGGGCAAGCCGCCGCCGGGCGGGCTCTCGAAGAAGGGCTTCTTCTTTGTCGTGCTCACGACGTTCCTCACGGGTTCGGTCGGCTCGTACCTGCGCACGTACTCGCTGGGCATGGTCTCGGAGCGCATCGCCGCGCGGCTGCGCAAGCGGCTCTACAGCGTGCTGCTCGCGCAGGAGTTCAACTTTTTCGCCCACCGCAAGGTCGGCGAGCTCGTGAGCCGGCTCAGCAACGACTGCCAGGTCACGGCCAACGCCGTGGTCGAGGTGCTCGGCAACGGCTACCGCTCGCTCAACTCGGCGGTCGGCGCGTCGCTCATGCTGCTCACGATCTCGCCGCGTCTCACGCTCGTGTCGCTGTCCATCCTGCCGCTCGTGGGCACGGGCGCCATGATCTTCAGCAAGTTTTCCAGCCGCCTCGCCAAGGTCCACCAGAACTCGGTCGCGACCATGACGGGCATCGCCGAGGAGCGCCTGAACAACATCTTCACGGTCAAGCTGTTCGCGGCCGAGCAGTACGAGGAGCAGGAGTTCGACAAGGTGAACGCCGTGATCCTCAAGAACGCGTCCCGCGCCAAGAGCGCGCGCGGCGTGTTCATGGGCGCGCTGTCGTTCTCGATGAACTGCTCGCTGTTCTCGGTGCTGTACTTTGGCGGCTCGCTGATCGGCTCGAACGAGCTCACGATCGGTTCGCTCACGTCGTTTGCGCTCTACAGCGGCTTCATGGGGCTCGGCTTCTCGGGCCTCTCGTCGTGCATGAGCGAGATGCGGCGCACGCGCGAGTCGTCAGCCGTGCTGTTTGACCTGCTCGAGGCGCAACCCTCGGTCCACGAAGCCGACGGCAAGGAGAAGCTCGACGAGATCGAAGGCCACATCAAGTTCGAGGGCGTCTCGTTCTCGTACCCGTCGCGCGACGACGTCATGGTGCTGGACAACCTCGACCTCGAGATCCACCCGGGAGAGGTCGTCGCGATTGTCGGCAAGAGCGGTGCCGGAAAGACCACGATCGCGTCGCTCATGAGCAAGATTCTCGCGCCCTCGAGCGGCAAGGTGCTCCTGGACGGCGTCGACATCCGCACGTTGGACACCAAGTGGCTGCGCAAGCAAATCGGTGTGGTTAACCAGGTGAGTAGGTTCAGTCTCATTACCTCATGCGAGCATCGCTGACTGTATGGGGCTTGCTGTCTCACTTCACATAGGATCCGTCTCTGTTCGCGTCCACCGTCGCGGAAAACATCATGTACGGAGCCTCTGTGCGTGACCAGCAGCGTCTCGTTGCCGCGGCGAAGGCTGCGCACGCGCACGAGTTCGTCAGTGAGATGCCTAACCAGTACGACACCTTCGTGGGCGAGAAGGGCTTCGAACTCTCGGGCGGCCAAAAGCAGCGCATTGCGATTGCGCGTGCGTTCTACAAGCGTACCAAGATTCTGATTTTTGACGAAGCAACAAGCTCGCTTGACAGCCGAAGTGAAGATGTGATCCGCCGGGCCCTCGATGCCGCGAAGCAGAACCGTACGGTGTTCGTTATTGCGCACCGAATCAACACGATCAAGCAAGCGAGCCGCATCATTTTGCTTGACAACGGCAAGATCACCGAGAGTGGAACTTTTGACCAACTCAACCGCGAAGGAACGAAATTCCATGCGCTGACTCATCAGCACACGCGGATCTATTAATGTGCGATCTCACTCTGCTAAACACGCAAAATGAAAAGATCACTTTGCACTGTCTTGAGTGTTTTCGCTTTGTAGCTTAACGGAGCAGGATGCGCACTGGCTGATGAGCATCTCTAGGTGATCGGCGTAGGTGTTTAGCTGCGCGAGGTTGTCCTGTTTGAATATGATCAGAATCTTTGTGAGAATCCATCAACCGAAAGTGTAGTTCTGAAAGGGTTAGATTGCAGCTCACCTCAAGCACTTTGATGCGGATGTTGTTGTCGTCATTTGCGGCGCTCTCCTTTGCAGTTGCAAGTTTCTGAATCGTTTCTTCCGCCTGCATCACCTGAGATCCACTGAATCAGAGAAACGCAATGGCAAACTCGATGCTCCAGTAATGTTGAGTACCACTCACCTTGTCTTTTTCGACTTGAAGAGCACCTTTCAACTCTGCGATACCATCGTCCTTCTCACGCAAGACATCATTGAGAACTGACAACTTCTCCTGGTTTTTGCCGTGCATTTGGAGGAGCTCATTGTTTCGAGCTGTGAACACATTCTCTTAGTCAATAGAAGGATACGGAAGGGAGAAGAATTCGACATCGCACCTTGCGTTTTGTGTAGTTCGATGTTGCTAAGCTCAATCTCTTTCTCTGCAGTCTCTTTGATGCTTGATAGCTGAAGCGAGAGAGCCGCACAAGCCTGGCATTCCTGTTGAGATCGTGCCATCTCACAGCATTCCATTTGTTCTTGTGGAAGTGTGGCAACTACGAAGCGATTAGTCCAGCACTGTTTGAAACCAGCGCATTGGAAGCAACTCTCACCGTCGGAATCACTTGAGTTGGTGGTTGCTACGAGTGTCTTGGGATTGGCTTCCACGTCATTGCGTTCTGCGAGACCAGCAGCATTTATCTTGGCTGGTTCCTCTCGCGCACTGCCAGTCATAGGGTCGTCTTCAGCAGAATTCTTTTCGCCTTCGACAACATGCACGTCGTCGATACGCTTTCGCTTGTTTGTATCCGATCCGATCCAGATGTCGCTGGTGTTTCTGATAGTCGCACCCACGTCTACAAACCAAGTGCGTCACACGTTTGTCGAAGTGATAAATGCTGCACCAACGGACCTGCAATAACAGCAAATGCGCCGACACCATGCAGCCGAGATAAGAGCTCGCTCGCCGTTTTCGTTCGACATGTTAGGGATCTAGCGAGAGATTAGTTGTGAGTCTCCGAAATCAATCGTTTCACGCGAAAGCCTTTTCACCGAATGTAGTTCCGCTTGAGATCTTCCGATCCACGTTCCAGCTCGGCCACTTTCTTCTCCATTGCTGCTTGTGACTCGCGAGACGATCGCAATTCGACAAGCAGATGTTCAATCTGCGTTTCTTGAGTTTGCTTGGCCTGTTGGAGTGCGCCGATTTGCTCGCAGAGCTTGTTCTTCCCGGTATGCGCGAGCGCCAGCTCCTCTTGAGCTGTGGGAGCGCGCCATTGGGTCAGCATATTACGGAGTATCATGACGGTGAGGTACAACAGCTCTGACGTACCTTTGAGGAGCTCATCTTTAAGAAGTTTGTGCTGCGTTTGAGCGGATGTGCGTTCGACGCTCTGGATCCGCGCGCGCTCGTCCTGTTTGTTGAGCCGCTGGAGCACGCCTTCGAGCTGCGAGAGCGACGCGCCGCCGCGTCGCGTGCCCTCCGCGCCTCCCGATGGCGGTTGTGCACCGCCTCCCTTCGCGCTGAACGAACCGAGCGAGAACTTGGTGGCGCCGCCGTTGCGCAGCATAATCGCCTGGTCTTCCGTGCGGTCTTCTTGGTTTCCCTTCCAAATTGAAGATGCCGCATTTTGCCGCCCCAACTTTTTGGAGGTTCAACCATCGAACCATCACTCTGCAAACCGTGCGGCTAAGTACGATGCATAAAGAGGAACTACCGTGTTTTGAAAAACGCAAGAGTGAATGTAATTCAACCTCGTAGAATCTGTGACGAGGTGCTAGGATTGGTTTGAACAGCTCAGTAGGTGCCGTCCTTGGTGCTGAAGTGGTCGGCGGCCATGACCTTGGCCCAGGCCTGCGAGAAGACGTGCTTGAAGATGGCCTCGTCCGACGCGAAGAGCTGCACGATGGCCTTGTACTTGGAGTCCCAGATGAG
>JAMFLL010000112.1:47371-66105 GCA_027475725.1 Pythium rhizo-oryzae | reverse complement strand
GTCACGTCCGTGACGGCAGACGACGACAGCGGGGGCGACGCCGAGGTCGGCCGCGCGGCCGACGCCGCGGACGAGCTGGTGGACGCGACCGACGCGTCGGCCGCGAGCGGCTGCGGCTCCGTGTCCGGCAGCCCCCAGCCGCGCTTCTTGGACACGAGCTTGGCCACCTTGGCCGCCATCTTGTCCCAGGTCTTGCCCATCGTCGGCGTGTCGGACTGGTCGAGCGCTTGTGTGCGAGTGTGATGCGGGAGAAGCGAGAGGGGTCGGACGAGAAAAATTGGGGACCAAACATCCAATTACCCAACTTGAAGGTCCGAGGATGGAGAGGTGGGTGATTGGATGATTATGACACTTCCTTGCGACAGAGAGTGATGGGCATTCCGCATCATGGTTTTTTCAGTGGATAGAATCCAGATATTGCGCGGATTTGTTTTTGTGTAGCCATGTGCGATGGGGACCATCATTCTAAGTGGCATCTATCCGATGTCGGGGTGAGAGACGCGGCCGTCCCAGCGGCGCGCAACGCTCCAGAGCGGCTCGTAGCTCACGCGGCGCATGGGCGTGAGGCGCAGGTCCACGATGTGCGCGACGACGACCGAGAGGTTGATGCTGGCGGCGATGTGGCGCGGAATGAACTTCATGAGGACGAACACGTAAACGTCCTTGGCGCGGACCAGCGCGTTGCAGCCGCCCAGCAGCACGAACCCTTCGTCGCGCACGGCCTTGGCGCACGTCATGTACTGGAGCGTGCGGTATGTCGAAGTGGCGGTACCTGTGCTAGTAGTTCCTGTCCGGACGGGTCGATCGATCTCCCGCGTGACAAGCGTGTTGTAGTAGTAGTAGCCGGTTAGCGGGCCGCCGCAGCCGTACGCCTCGAAGGAGGTGATGAAGTCCGGGTGGCGCTTGTCGCGGGGAGTGTATTCCCTGCGGTGGTGGTACCACTGCGCGATCTGGATGGCGCCGTACGCGACTGGGTGGCCGACAAAAATTCCGAAACAGATCCAGTGCTGAATGAAGAATGTTGCGGACATGTTGCACTCGACAGCGCCGAGCGGACAGTTCGGGTTGGTCGCGACAACGTAGTGCTCCGGGTCAGGCTGATTCAGCGACCAGATAAACGCACTGAGCGAACCGAGCATCCACATCATGCGCACCATGTAGTACGAGTCGTTGTTGGCCATGCGCGGCCAGAGCGTGACGGCAGCTCGGACATCCATTTGGTGCATGAGGATGAAACTCACGCCGGTGACGTACATGACTTTCTTTGCAAAGACGGAATGGAGCGACGAGTTGGTCGACAAGTACGCGATCGAGAAGATCTGGTAGTAGAGCACGTAGAGCAGCTGAATTGAGATGATGCAGAACGTGGGGAGCCGCAGGATCTGGACAACAAAGTGATACGAGCGCATTGGACCGTTGCGAATCGTGAGCGCGAGCATGAACAGCAGTAGTCCGAGCGACTGTGCTGCGACCGCGAACGTAAACTGGAGCCGTGGCAGCTTGATCTTCGCACCGGCAATGCGGTAGAGCGTGCAGAACACGTACTTGCTCCCTTGGAATGGTGCCTGGATCTCTATCATATCTGCAAGCGTTGATGCGTACGTGTTCTGAGCGATGATCTCATCAAAGCTTTGCCGCTTGCTGCTTGGCAGCGTGAGCCCGAGTCGCCCACCCGTTTTCCCGTTCAAATAGAACATCCGCTCTCGCACGGGGACTGGAAGATCCATGGTGTCCATCCACTGGTTCCCGGCACCGCGCTTGGAGGCATCGAACGGCCCCGACAAAAGACGCCAGTCATCCACCTTTGGATGAATCACAACCTTCTTCCCGTCAACGCACGTCGGCGGGCTCTTCAAGCCTGTGAAGATCACCTCGCGCGTGTTCTCGACCCACGTGCCAGCGGAGACAAGACCGCCCACGTCCGCAGGCGTCACGAGTCCGGCAACAAAGTGGAGCGCCACAAACTCTGATCCATTCCGACAGAGTCCGTACGCACTAACACTTCCCTGGTGGCCCGTCATCATGATGCAGTCGATCGGGTTCTTCGGGTCCGGGTTCAGCAGCGCACAGGCACCGCTTCCATAAGCAGCGTACTCGGACGTGTTCATGTAGCTGAAGTTGAGAAACTTGGTCGCCGTGGGCTGCGGGAACCAGTTCACGGCCGTGTCGTTGCTTTTCATCTTTTTTACAAACTCGGGATAAAAGCCGTTCCCCAGGAAGTACGCTCTAGCAAACGACCCGTTTTTCTTGACAAGAAGACCGCTGTTATCGGTGAGCGATTCGGCGTCAACAGAGCTCACAAACAGAGGTGCTGACGCGACCGCAAGCGCAATGTATAGCAGAATCAGTCCCAGTGTCGCCCACACCACATGTGCGTCGCTCGGAGGCGTCTTATCTTGGATGTTCTCGCCGCTCTCCACCAGCTCAATGGGTTCCAGTCGACGGTAGTTCTGCGCGACGATGTCGTCCTCCAGCACCATGATGGAGCTCGCACGGCGCACTCGCGCATCTCCGGCGCCGATCGCCCGCCGGAACCTTCTTGACATGGCGCGCATGGGTGAGAGCTTATCTGCCGACGCAAATCTGCTGCTTGTCTCGGTCTCAGATCCGCGTCGCATGATCCCTCCGGCCAGCGAGCTGGACAGGATGCTCTTGGCGGGTCGAATGGCATCGATAGTGGCATCCACGAGGTCGTCGATGCGTGGCGGGTGCTGCAGCGCTGGTGCGTCGTTGAACGGACGAACCTGTGAGTCTGTTGAGTCGGCGACGATTGGCCGAACGGCGTCACCAAGGAAACGCCGAGGCGAGGGCGCCCGTGTACCCTCATCCCCTGGTGCTGTGGGGAACACGGCCGTGGGCGTCGACGGGCGCCGCATCTCGATTGTCGGTGTCTTTGTCTGCCTTTGAAGACAAGAACCGCGCCATCAGAGCCGTTATGTTCTATTGATGGGTTTGTTGAATGGAACTTTAGCGCAGGGACGCGGTGTTGAATAGCCCACCTGTCGACGCAGTCGTTTCAAGGTAATGAAACTGACGGCATCGCTAGATACTGGTGGGAAAAATGGACCCTCCGCGCACACGGCGACGCTGTCGTTCCGCGGATCTCCTTGACTGAACGAAGACCACACAGCACGTATGTGTGTTGCTGCTGTTGACCAGCACGATGGCCTCTGGAAGCAAGCGATTCGCACGATAGAGTCGTGTTCACCATTCAAATAGTGAGATGGCCCCTCGGTGTTCCCGTTGTGACAGGCTGGCCTCTTCGCGAAACACAAGCTCAGTACACAGCGCCGAAACAGAATTGGCCTCGACGGTGGTAACACCCTCCACGACGGCGAAGGAGCTAGCGTACGGAGCGAGAATGCCTGATACGCACACGGGATGAATTGCGAGCTTTCTTCCTGGTTATTCGGTTTATCTGCGACATGATAGCGTGTATATACGATATATCAGAATTGGGAGGATGACGCACGACCATCACTCCGCTTGGTGGAGCAGCTCCTCTTGAGGGATGACCAGACGCCTTCCTGTTTCATTTCCACAGGACAGGCCTCCAGCACACAATGGAAGACGCGGCAGCGACGTCGAGCCCGGACGCTCGCCAAAGCAGCGATGAGGCGGTCGTGCTGAGCGCATGTGCGCCCCCGCGCGCCGCGCCACGCCGGAAGAAGCGCCGCTCGACGTCCCAAGTGCGCAAGGTACTGTCAACGCCGAGCTGAGCTGTTAGAACGGATCAGTCGCTCACTCGTGCCTGCCATGGTTAGGAAGAGATGAGTGCACTCCAAGATGAGATCACCATGCTGCGACGACAACTCCGGCAAGCGTCGGCGCGCTCATCGTCGGTGACGCCGCGCGAGCTGCGTGCCAAAGTCGACGCCAACCAGATCGCGCTGGCCGGCGCGCAGTCCATGCTCTCCGCCTTCACGGTATGGTCGGCGTCCAGTGTCCGTAGGGCGCGCCGCCGTTTCTGACTCACCTCCTTCTTGTCCGTGTGGCTGTAGGGATCGTGTTGGCCGAGTCCGTTCAGCACCCCGATTCGCCTCCCCGCGGACACCGAGGCACGGCGCGACTACCTCGCCGCGATGTACGAGGGCAAGATGCAGCTCGCGACCCGGCTGCTGCTCGAGCGCACGCGGTTTTTAGATCTGCGCAAGGAGCACGCCCACGTCGAGCGCTTCGAGATGGCCACTGGTGACTTTGTCGTCACGCGCTTTGAGATCGCGCCCTTCGGCCGCGCGTTCTCGGTCCAGCGCATCTTCGACGAGATGGTCCAGTTTACGAGCCAAGTGGAGATGAGCATCACAGATCACGCCGGCGTCGTCTCGGTGGTCGAGCAGGACGACGCACCGTCGCCTTGTGTGCGGCAAAGCCGCATTGTGACTGCCGTCGGCGATGGCATCGACGTCGAGACCAACTTTGTCCTGTTCACCAACTTCTCTGAGCGCGATTCCCGGGGCGTGCTCGCGTTCGACTGCGTCGACGCCGACGAGCGGTGGGCGCGTCACGAGAGGCTGGGTCGGCGCCTGCACTGCGAAGTCGCGGGCGGCGGCCTCGTCGTCGCGTGCCCGTCAGGCGACGTCTCGATGACACGATGGATGAGCGTTTGCATCCGCAAACCCGCGTTGCCTCTCACAGGGCCCCAGGAGATCCGCGTCCGCGAGAACGCGCGCGCGATCGGCGACGTGATGGTCAAGGCCATGCAAGAGAAACTCGGTCTGCGATAGAATGGCAGACGACAGCGTGCGAGCTATTTTGTTGGATCAAGTTCTGAGACCCACTGTCTCGTTGTAATGAAGAGTTGAGACCAGAGAGTTGGTATCATCCGCTGTTTTCCCAGTGTGCCACAGCAGCATCACGGGCGCGAGAGGTCTGCGCCGTACATGGGCATGAGGCTGACTGGTTCTACGCTGCTGAGGGAATGTCGGGAGCGGCGGCAATGTCACGCGATACTACCGTATGCATTCCTCGCCACAGAGCCCGGGGCTACGTGGAGCCGGTAAAGCTGACGGATGCAGCTCCTCTTTCAGCGCCAGAAATATCACTCGACTCGCTCTTGTCTCAGGGCCGCCACTGGAGACCTACTCGACTCCCGAGCGAAATTGCAAGCGTCGATTACGTGGAGCGACATCATGAAGATCTCATCCAGAGTGATGTTCTTTGGGTGTCGCCTAGAGCAACCACCAGCAATGGTTTTGGGATCTGGTCACACTCTCTGAAACGCGACGGAGAGAGAGAGAGCGCGCGAAAGCGAGAGAGAGGGAACTAAGTCATGGAGTCGCGTCACGTGCGCACACGCGAAGACGCTGGAGCCAGCGGCTACGCGCATTCTGGAGGTGAGACCAGCGACGACGAGCAGGAGCTCACGTCGCGCGAGACTGTGGGTGCCAAGCGCAAGAAGACGAGCTATAGCATGCAGAGGGTACGACAGTTGATGTATGGGCTCCTCTTTGGTCGATTGTATGTTTGGCTGATAGGCGGCGTTGCGGGTATCGACGTAGGAAGAGATCGCGGCGCTGAAAGCAGAGGCCGAGACACTCGAGCGCGAGCGCAAGCGGCTTGACGCCAAGCGGCCCGTGAGCATCGCGCTCGAGCGGCTCAAGCTCGAGAACGCCGTGGCCGCTCACCGACTCCTGCTCGCTGGTGCGCATTCGCTGCTTGGCGGCCACAAGGTACTGTGGCGCTCTATCTCTCGGAAGGCGCCATGGACGCTGTCGCCACGGAAGGTGCTAACACATTCGTGCCTGTGGAATTCTAGGACGAAGAGCCCCCGGTCGGGATGACCATCCACCTACCGCGCGATCCAATCGCCCGGCAGCGGCTCATCGACGCAATCAAGCCGCAGCAGACCAACGACGCGGTCGCCTACATGCTGGCACGCTGCGCGTTCACGGACCTCGCGCGGCCCATCCGCAAGACCGATCTGTTCGTGACCGCAGCGGGCGACAGCGTCGCGACGCTCTGGGAGATCGCGCACGTCACGGCGCCGCGCGCGACCGTGCGGCGCGTGTTCGACGAGGTGCTGGCGTTCGCGCGCGTGCGCGAGATGGCGCTCGCAGACCGTGCAGGCGCGCTCGACGTGCGCGAGAGCGACCTCGACGCTGACCCGTCGGACGCCGCGCAGTCGCGGATCCTTTCGACGCACCGCACGGGGCTGCTCGTCGAGAAGAACGCGGTAGCGCACGCGCGGTACGTGGCGCGGTCGGCGCTGCTGGCCGAGCCCCACGCCGTGTACGTCATCAACTCGGTCGACCGAGACGACGCGTTCCCGTACAGCTCAGCGCAGCGCATCCGCCAGGACGGCGTCTCGGTGCTGCTTGTGATGCATGCCCCGCTGCCTCCCGGCGCACTGCAGCAACAGCACCACGGTCTCCTCGGGCGCCCCATCGCCGTGCTCAAGTACGCGTTCGTTCGTGCTCGGAAGAGCGCGCTCGCGACGGCCGACGAGCTCGCGGAGATCGCGGAGGACGGGCTCCGCGCGTGCTCACGCGTGATGCTCCAGGCAGTCCGCGAGCGGCTGGCGTAACGGCAGCGCACTTGGCGTGCGGGGGGGGGGACAGCCGAAGATCCGTTTGACAACCGTGCTGTCCACCATCGACGCGCTTGGGCGTGCGCTCAGCACCCCCATGTCCACCGCCGACAACTGCTCCAACTGGGTGGCTGGGCTCACGCGCCACGGTGGCAGCGGTGCATCGAACCAACTGAAAAAAGTGAGACCGAGGGGAAGCCATGCTGGCGGCTGGAAGCATCTGCTGGGTCGTACAAACATTCTCATTCATGTATTGGTTTGAACGGGTATACATTCTTATATATGTTAAAACGTGAACTGATATATCATTCTCTTGGTCTCATCAAAGCGTATCTGAAAGGGTTTCAATATGCAAAGATGGTACGGTACATCCAGACCTGTTCCGGAAGAGTGGCTTGAACACTGCAGCTTGGCTGTGTATGATGCAGCGTGGCGTACATGGGATGGGTGTGATACAGTGCACCCAACGTCCCAGCGATCTCTACCGTCGGGCAAGCGCTTCCGCATTCTCGAATCTCGAAACAGCGATGGAGTCGCTGCAGGTGTTCGTGCGCGTGCCCCCCACCGCCGGGAACGAGCGTGCCGTCGACGCGAGCGCGAACATGAGCTCGAGCGGCTACTCCGGCGGCGAGACCAGCGACGAGCAGGAGACGCCGACGTCTCCGGCGCCGGCGAGCGCCGTCGGCTCGAAGCGCAAGAAGACCAGCTACAACATGCAAAAGGTTGGTCGATTATTCTGTCAAGGGGATGAGAGTGACAGATGGGTGACGAACGTCTCATCAGGCCGAGATCGCGCGGCTGAAAGACGAGGCCGAGGCACTCGAGCGTAAGCTGCAGTGCCTCGACGCGAAGCGGCCCGCAACGATCGCCAGGGAGCACCTCCAGCTCCAGAGCCACGTGCGCGCGAACGCGCTGCTCGTCGCCGGCGCCAAGTCGCTCGTGTCCAGTGTCAAGGTGAGACCTTCACGTACGTTTTGCATTCAATCATCGGAGACCAACTGACTTGGTCTCTTTCTGAGCGAACCTGAAGGAGGACGAGCCGCCCGTGGGCACGTACATCCACTTGCCCGTGGAGGAGCTGGACCGCCAGCGCATTTTCCACGCGATCAAGCCCCACCAGATCGAGGACGCCACGGCCTACATGCTCGCGCGCTGCCAGTTCACGGACCTCACGCGCGCATCGCGCCAGACCGAACTCTTCACGACGGCCTCGGGCGACCACGTCGCCCTGCTCTGGGAGGTGATCCACATCACCGAGGGCGAGCCGAGCGTGCGTTGCGTCTTCGACGAGATGCTCTCGTTCTCGCGCATCCGCGAGATGGCGATCGCCGAGCGCACGGGCCGGCTCGACATCCGCGAGAGCGACGTCGACGCCGACCCCACCGACGTCGCGCAGTCGCGGATCCTCACGGACCACAAGAGCGGGCTGCTCATCGAGAAGAACGTCGTGGTCCACTCGCACTATTTCCCGCCCAAGACGCGCGACGACAAGCCGTATGCTGTGTACGTGATCGACTCGGTGGACCAGGACGACGCCTTCCCATACCGCCCGCACGAGCGCGTGCGCCAGGACGGCGTGTCGGTCATGCTGATGCTCGAGACGCCCGGATCGGGGACCGAGACGACGCCTCGCTCGGTCGCGATCGTCAAGTACGCGTTCGTGCGCCTCCGCAAGAGTCCCCTCGCGAGCGACGCGGCGCTCACGGAGCTCGCCGATGACGGTCTCCGCTCGTGCTTCGGCGTGATGGTCAAGATCGTGCGTGAGCGGCTCGCTGCTCGCGGGCCGGTCATTGAGGCACCGGCCCCGGAGGCGTGGTCTGCCACACACGACGAGACCGACTTCCTCATGAGCATTCTCGAAGGCGAGAACGCGAGTACCCAGCAGGCCCACCACTACTCCATGTGAACCGACACGCAAAGTGTTCCGTTTTCTCTCTTGCATTTCCTCTCGTCGAAGCGTGAGCATCGCGCTTTGCTCTCGCCACAACTACTACTCAGTACTCGTGTGTCTATAAGGGTAGTGGCCGTGGACTGCTTTGTGCCCGTCGCTTGGGCCTAGCGTGGTCAAGCAAAGTCCAGGACGGTTGCGTGGATGAAAGTCTATGATATGTTACTACGTAGTATGTACTTGAGCTGTTCTAGCCGATGTCTGGGTACGAGACGCGGCCGTCCCAGCGCTGCGCGACCATCCAGAGCGCCTGGTAGCCCACGCGACGCAGCGGCGTGAGGCGCAGGTCGATGATGTAGGCGACGACGATCGAGAGATTGATCGTGCCGGCCACGCGCCGCGGCATGAGCTTCATGAAGAGGATGACGTACAGATCCTTGGCGCGCACGAGCGCGTGGCAGCCGCCGAGCAACACGAAGCCCTCGTCGCGCACGGCCTTGGCGCACGTGAGGTACTGGAGCGTGCGGAAGGAGGATCCTACTTCGCTGCCTTCAGGTTTGATGCGATCGATCTCCTTGGTCACGAGCGTGTGGTAGTAGTAGTAGTCCGTCAGCGGCCCGCCGCAGCCGTACGCCTCGAACGACGTGACGTAGTCCGGGTGGCGCTGGTCGCGCGGGCTGTACTCGCTGCGGTTGCGGCGCCACTGCACGATCTGGATCGCGCCGTACGCGAACGGGTGCGCCGCGACGATGGCGAAGAAGACCCAGTGCTGCGTGAAGAACCAGAGCGTCGTGTTGCACTCGGTCGCGCCGAGCGGACACTTGGAGTTGGTGGCCACGACGTAGTGGTCCTCTTTGCGCTCGTTGAGCGCGTGCATGAACACGGTGAGCGTGCTCAACATCCACGCGAGCCGCGCGACGTAGTATGAGTCGTTGTTGGCCATGCGCGGCCAGAGCGTCACGGCCGCGCGCACGTCCATCTGGTGCATGAGAATGTAGCTCACGCCCGAGACGTACACGACCTTCTTGGCGAACACGTAGTGGAGCGTCGGGTTCGTGGCGAGGTACGCGATCGAGAAGATCTGGTAGTACATCACGTACAACAGCTGGATCGAGATGATGCAGAACGTCGGCAGGCGCAGCAACTGAACAACAAGGTGGTGCGACCGGATGGGGCCGTTGCGCAGTGTGAGCGCGAGCATGAAGAGCAGCAAACCAAGCGACTGCGCCGCCACGGCGAATGTAAACTGGAGTCTTGGGAGTGTGATCTGCGCGCCGGCGAGGCGGTACAGCGTGATGAACACGTACCTGCTGCCTTGGAACGGCGCCTGGATCTCAAACATGTCGGCGAGCGTCGAGCCGTAGATATCCTGCGCGATGATCGCGTCAAAACTCTGCCGCTTGCTGCTCGGCAGCGTGAGTCCGAGTCGACCGCCGGTTTTGCCGTTCAGATAGAACATGCGCTCACGCACGGTCGCCGGCAGCGTCATGGTGTCCATCCACTGGTTCCCAGCACCGCGCTTGGCGGCGTCGAACGGCCCGGAGAGAAGCCGCCAGTCATCCACCTTTGGGTGCACAACGACTTTCTTCCCGTCCACGCACGTCGGCGGGTTCTTAAGACCCGTGAAGATCACTTCGCGCGTGTTTTCGACCCACGTGCCAGCGGAGACCAGTCCGCCCACGTCCGCCGGCGTCACGAGTCCGGCGACAAAGTGGAGCGCTACAAACTCGGACCCATTCCGGCAGAGTCCGTATGCGCTCACACTTCCCTGGTGGCCCGTCATCATGATGCAGTCGATCGGGTTCTTCGGATCCGGATTCAGCAAGGCACACGCGCCGCTTCCGTAGGCTGCGTACTCGGACGTGTTCATGTAGCTAAAGTTGAGGAACCTCGTCGCTGTGGGCTGCGGGAACCAGTTCACGGCCGTGTTGTTGCTCTTCATGCTCTTCACAAACTCTGGGTAAAAGCCGTTGCCCAAGAAGTAAGCTCTGGCAAACGATGCGTTCTTCTTGACAAGAAGGCCGCTGTTATCGGTGAGCTTCTCGGCGTCGATCGACGCGTCAAAAAGCGGTGACGACGCAATCGCCAACGCGACGAAGAATAGGATCAGACCGAGCAGTGCCGACAATGGGTGTGTGTCGCCCGGTGGGGGCTTGTCTACGAGTGTTGCGCCACTCTCGACAAGCTCAATGGGCTTGAGGCGCTTGTAGTTCTGCGCGACGACGTCGTCCTTGAGCATCTCAATCGAACTCATGCGTCGAACGGGTTCGTCACCCGCACCAATGACACGCCTGAACTGGTGGGACATGAACTTCACAGGGTTGAGTCGCTCGGCCGTGGAAAGCCGGGTGCTGGCGGTGGACTCGGCCCCGGCGCCGTACTTGGCGGACGAGCCGCCCTTCGCTGGGTAAACAACGCCATTCGCGGCCATGGTGACAGCAGCTGAGCGTCGCTGCGCGCGATTCTCTCAGTCTGTAGGG
This sequence comes from Pythium rhizo-oryzae, assembly GCA_027475725.1. NCBI lineage: Eukaryota > Oomycota > Peronosporomycetes > Pythiales > Pythiaceae > Pythium > Pythium rhizo-oryzae. Next base: position 55,211 of record JAMFLL010000112.1, on the reverse strand, counting down.
CGGCTCTTGAACACCTTGCGCTTCTTCCCAGTGCTTCTGGTGAGGGGTCTTCGAGTATGAAGATAAAGACGGAATGGGGTCTTTGTCCCCATCGACAGATCCGGAGACAAAACGAGGTTTCCTGATGCGAGCCACCCTCCCTGTGGCGTGTAATCCAGAGCTGTCTCGTCACTCATCCTCAAGGATGGCTACCACCGAACACACATTTTTGGAATCGGAGATAAGGTCAGGCGTGTCCTTCCTCTGCCGGGATCGTATCTTTTCTTGACGAAGCTGGTACAATTTGCCGATCTGCCTTGTACTCGTTCATCTCCTCATATCCTCAAGCCGCTTTTGGATAGCCTTCACGACACGCCGTCGCTCAGAGGTCTGCTCTAAAGGGCACAAAGTTATTCTGAGCTGGGCTATCTATTCTTCATGAGCTCAGCTCGAATCCCTCCGCAAAGATACCTTGAACGCACTGTCTCCGTCGAACCATCTTTAATCGTGTCGTATCTGATCAGTGGGCGGGGATCGATATCATAGGACACAAGCATTGGGCGACTTTGTCCATCGCATCTTTTGTTCCTTAGCGTAAAGCCGAGTGGCGTAAAGCCGAGTGCATAGCTCTCGAGAGCTTTAGTCTACGCCCTGCCGCCGTTTTCACCCGAAAGTTGAGTAAGCTTGAGCCCACCGATGTCGGAATGCAAACTGGGCCGCTTTCTGTGTGTTCATATAGCTCTTCACGCTACACAAACGATGCGGCTGACTCATCGTTTCCGCGCCTTGGCTCTTGATGTCTTCAACGCAAAAAGTGGCTTTCACTCCTGGCCAATGGATTGTTGGATGATGTGTGGCGACTGCAAGGGACTGGAATCACCTCACGCGTGTGGTCTCGACGATGCGCACACTGCGCGTCCAGTGGGTCGCGCTAAAACCAAAAATGAGCCGCAGCTGTAGCGCATCCAACATGTTGATCGCGCTGTCCTTGCCGTTCTCCACGACGCTGAGAAACGCCACACATTCGGTCGTGTCGCGTAGCCTGTTTTCCGCAGGAGGAACCACGAGATCTGCATTGTGGGCAAGCAGCGCCTCACTAGTCGGTAGGGGGACGCGCGTCGCACGGCCACGCACACATCGTGTAGCTGGCGGTTCGTTCGGAGCAGCTTCTCCAATGCCTGCTCGCACTGGATGAAACCTTCGGGCATCGCCGCGAGCTTCCGCACTTCTGGCAGCAGCGACTTCGCCGGTTGGATGAAGCCGAAGTTCATTCGGAACCCTGAGACCTCGATGTCGACAAGAGTCTTGCCCCTCAGCTGCGTTGCGGTCGCCGTGGTCGCAGGCACGTCACGTTGGATGACGTGGATATACGAGGCCACCGACGTGAGCCCCGAGAAAACTCGCGATGGGCCTTGACTAGACTCGTGGGCTGGTCAAAGTCTGCCGTGGACGGAATCACGTAAAACGACACGCGCAGCGGGCGTGTGATGTGATTCAGTCGCTCGGCGTCGCCCTCAAGGCGCCCGTATAAGCGGTCCCGCTTGAGCTCAAAGTTGAGACTCCCCTCTCGGCGAGCACGCGGCGTCCAGTGCGAGATAACACTTTGGTACAGCACATCGGTTGTGAGTCGCTCGTAGTGGAGCACGAACGCGACGTCGCGCGGCAGCATCAGTTCCGCGGCGTGGCACGCCTCGTGCGTCTCGCCGGTATCGCCGACGTCGTCATCCGAGCCCCACGGGAAGCGCTTGACAAACGCGCGCATCTCGGCGAGCGCCTCGAGCACGCGCGCGTCGATTGCGACCGCGAGCCGCACGAGCTCCAGCGCCTCGCGCAGCAGGCGCATCGACGCCTCGTCGCTCTCTCGAAAGCCGTGGAGGTCCACGTGGACGCTCGCGACGCTCTCCGCTGTCACAGGATCCCGGCGCAAGCGGAACCGCGCTGCGCTGCGCCGCAGCACGTCGCTCCAAGGCGACAGCTCGGTCGCGAGCATCAGCGTCGCGATCTCCAGCGGCGCCCGCGCGTCGACCATGGTGGCGGAGAACACACTACGGCGGCGAGGACGAGAGCCAATGCAGACCTACTACTGCGTTATGAGAGGCGGCATCCGGAATGAATGTCTTTGGAGCTCCTCAGAGCTGCGCGTAATCCGAGCTCCTGCTGACGCCCAGGAGTGATGGTGGTCTCTTCCGTACAGTTTTGACTCGGAGATCTTGCTTTCTCCGGCCTGCAAACATGGACTCGTTTGTCGTTGTCGTGCGATTGCCGGCGGCGCCGAGCGGCGACGATCGCAACGATGAGGTCGCCGCGCCATGTGACGTGGAGAGTCCACGCACGAGCAACGCCGACGACGGTGACGGGAGTGAGCACGACCACAGCGGCGCGTCGCACGTGGCAACCGTCGCTGAAGGAACCAAGAAGCGCAAGCCCACGTACGAGGCGAGGAAGGTGCTAGAAACGACCACATTGAAGGATTGGCTGGCACGCACCTACCAAGTACTGACATATTGGAAAACATGCTCAGGAGGAGATCGCGGCGAAGCACGTCGAGGTGGTCGCGCTCCGAGAGGAGCTCCACCGGCTCAAGGTGGAGCAGCTGCGCGCGCGTCATCCGCTGGCGCTAAACGCTGCCATCCGCGGCCTTGTCGCGCAGCACCACGGCGAGATGGCGTCGGCTCAGTCTCTGATAGCAAGCTACAGTGTGCGTTGCCGTACCCCCCTGCCATTCTCCGCCTGTACGTTGGATTCTCACTCCGAGTTTTGGTTGTAAACCAGGCTGAGTACGAGACGCCGCCGCTGTCGACGTACATTCACTTACCTGTGGACCCATCCAAGCGACAACAGACCCTGCGCGAGCTCAAGCCACAGAAAATGCACGAGGCACTCGCGTTCATGGTCGCGCGCAGCCAGTTCACCGACCTCAACCGCACGTGCCGCCAGCTCGACGACATCGAGACTGCGCGCGGCGACCACGTCTTGATGCACTGGGAGGTCGCGCGTATCACGGAACAGGACGTGACGGTGAAACGCGTGTACGACGAGATGCTCTACTTCAAGGCGACGCACGAGATGACGCTCGCCGAGAAGATGGGCGTTCTCACCGTGCGCGAGAGCGACAGCTGCGACGAGACCGCGGACGCCACGCAGGTGCGGCTCGTGTCGACCCACATGAACGGCGTTCAAGTCGAGAAGAACGTCGTGCTCTACGCGCAGTACTTCGAGCAGTCTCCGCTGCTGAACCAGCCACACGCGCTGCTGGTCACTGACTACGTGGACCGAGACGATGCGTTCCCGTACCAGCCCGAGCTCCGCATCCGCAAGGACGTGTCGTCGGCGACGCTCGCCGTGCAGTGTCCTGCGGTGGCCGACAAGGCGCCGGCCGTCGCGGTCCTCAAGTGGACGTTCATGCGCATCCACTCCAGCACGCTCGCGACGCCCGACGAGCGCGACGCGATCTCGCGCGACGGCGTGCGCGCGTACCACGAGTTGATGCTCGCGTCCATCCGCGAGCGGCTCCGCGCGTATCGGCAAGTAGTACAATAAGTTGCACACAATAATTGTCCTGGTCCTGTTGAAAGCATCAGATCCCAAAACACAATCATTCTGAGCTGGTGATTACGACATGCGTGCCCCAGCGTCGAATCCGTCCACGGCTCCCGTCTCACAACAGCGAGCCTGGCCAGCGTGGAGCTCCTCTCTCGCACGCTCGGGCTCGGGCTCAACCCAGCCGGCGCCTCGAATCAGTCAGTCGCGTAAGAAGGCGAGACCACCACAGATTAGGGCAACTGCTCATGACGTCTCTGCGCGTCGTGCTGCGCGTGCCCCGCGAGGACGCGCCGGCGCCCGAGGACGACGCGCTGGCGACGGCAAGCGTCGCGACGAGCAGCGCCGACGAAGACCTCAGCGATGACGCGTCGCCTCAGCGAAGAAGCAATCAGAAGTCGCGTCCCGCCGTGCCCAAGAAGAAGCGCAAGTCGTCCTACCACGTTCGCAAGGTGCGGTCGGTCGTGCGGTCTCCTTGAGTAGCTTGTGGTCTCCACTAAACACGTGCAATTGGTTCGTTTGCACAGGAGGCCATGAGCGAGCTGCGCGAGCAGGAGGAGGCGCTGCGTGCTCAGCTGCAGGAGATCAGAGAGCGAGAGGCGAGCGGCGGCGGTAGCGCGCTTCACCGCGCGCTGCGCGAGAACCGCGCGCTGAAAACGCGCGTGGATGGCGCCCGGCTCGCGATCGCCGGCGTGCAGTCGCTCACATCAAGCTTCGGGGTGCGTCTTCTGTGGAGTTCTCGGTGGCCGCCGAGACTACAAGCTTTCTAACCCGAGGTGTTGTGTGTGATTCACAGTCTCAGTTCGAATCGCCGCCTCTCGGTGACTACATCCACCTACCCAGCGACCAGCGTGAACGGCGCCAGCTCCTCGATGACTTCAAGCCGCGCAAGCTCGAAGACGCCATGCGGTTCATGCTGGCGCGCATTCAGTCGCAGAACTTACGACGACGCACGCGGCAGATGGAGACCTTTGAGACCGAGGAGGGCGACCACGTCGTCCTTGATTGGGGCGTCGCCAAATTTGAACAGCCCGGACTCACGGTGAAGATGGTCTACGACGAAGTTATCGATTTTTCGCATTCGCACGAGATGACGCTGGCCGACAAACTGGGCGTGATCGCGATCCGCGAGAGCGAAATCTGTCCCGAGGCTCTAGATGTCGCAGAAGTGCGCATGGTCTCGACGTGTGCGCCGAACCTCGTCATCGAGAAGCACGTTGCCGTGTTCACGCAGTACTTCTCTCGGTCGGAGCTACTGGAGCAGCCGCACGGACTGCTCGTGTTCGACTACGTGGACCGAGACGACTTGTACCCGTACCAGCCGCTCTCTCGCCTCCGCAAGGACATTTCATCAGTCACGTTGATGCTACAGTGTCCTAGAGGGAGTAGCCTCCCCGACGAGCCGCCTGCGATTGCCCTCGTAAAGTGGTCCTACGGCCGCATCCACGACAGCCCGCTCACGAACGAGGACCAGCTCGCGGGCATCGCGCGCGAGGGCTCGTTCTTCGACCTCATGGTGCAAACCGTGCGCGAGCGACTCGCGTGGAAGGCGTCTTAGGAGGGAATTGTGCTTGCTCATCGTACCGTACTGATTATTTTTTTTTACCGAAGAATTGTTTATCATATTGGGCATTGTGGACTATGAATTATCACGTGCTTTGAGAATCTGTCGGAGCTCGAACGACAGCTCCAGTGCGTTGGGACGTTCACGCGGGTTCTGACGCAGGCACCAGTCTACGAGCGCCGCCATGCGTGGCTCACACGTGTGTGAAACAGCCGGGCGGAGCTCTCCAAGCGAGACCTGCCGGAGAAGCATGATCTCGGACGCGGAGCCATCGGTCGTGGCGAACGGCAGCGCGTGCGTGTCCATCTCAACGAGCACGACGCCGAAAGAGTAGATGTCGCACTGTTCCGTGTAGGTGCCACCGCCCGCGATCACTTCGGGGGCGAGCCAGCGGCTCGTGCCGACGCCCGTGGTCATTGTGCCGTCTTCGGACTGAAGCCGTGACACGCCAAAGTCGCTGATCTTGGCAGCGAAAGCGTCGTCCAGCAAAACGTTTCGGGCCTTGAGATCACGGTGCACGACAGGAGGATTGAACGAATGCACATAGGCGAGGCCCTCAGCGATCGCCAGCGCGATCTCCAGCTTCGTGTTGTCCCAGGAGCCCACGCCATGTTTGTCTCCGTCCAGGTACGACCGCAAGTCTCCGTTGGGCATGTACTCGAACAGGGCCTGCAGATTGAACGGTGACGACCACGCGACGCCCACAAAGTCCACAACGCTCGGGTGCTGCAGCGTGGCCACAAGCTGGACCTCTGCGATTAACGACTTGAGTTTGCGCTCCGTGAGCTGGTCGGGGACCAGCCGCTTGGCGACGAGGAGCCGCGTTGAGTTGAGCTGGACGAGGTAGACCGCACCCTGCGCACCACTGCCGATGAGCGCCACGTCTGCAAGCTCACTCGAGTCAATCTGCCAGGCCACGAGCGGCTCGAGAAGCGGTGCGAGATCTGCGTGGACAAGTCGGCCGGGGTTCGGCGGTGCTCCGTTGCCTGCGCTGTCGTACGTGCCGTGGTCGGACGAGTCGAGCGTGGCGAAAGTCGCCTCGTCCTGTCGATACCGGCCCGTCTCGATTGCCGGCATTGATTTGTCGTGCTGCGTGGCCGCTCGACGGCGTCGACGAAGCACAAACAGTGCGGCGAGCGCCACCAAGACAACGACACCGACGATCGCGGCCACAGTCACGCCTGTGGGGGACGAAGCCGATGCCGACGCGCCCTGGGCCGTATCGGTGGCATCATTGTTGGACGCTTTGGTGCTCTTCTTTGCGCTCTGTGGGTTGCTCTCTCCTGCAGAAGACGACGATGGAGACAGAGAGTCCGGCAAGAACCAGGACTCGCTTGAGGACTGGGAACCAGGCGAGCGCGTCACAGCCGTGGAGTTGTGTCGCTCGCTCGACGCCCGGGAGGACGCTGCGCTCTGGTCAAGCGACCCGCTTAAGTCTTCCTCCTCTGCCACCGCCGAAGAGCTGTCGTTTCCCGCTTTCTTGGGCGCTGGCGTCTTCTTCGCGCTCGTCGGTGTCGGCCTCGTCGTTTTGGTCCCGATCGGCGACGGCGACAACGTGGGATTGTTGTTCCCATCGCCTCCTTCATCGTCGTCCTTGCTGTGAGGCGCGTGCATCGCGGCGCAGGCCGCGTCGAGTCGGTTCAGAAAGCCTTCGTAGAGCGTGAGCTTAAAGCCAGCGAGGCACTCGGCAGGGTTCGCGGCGCGCATGGCCGCCGCGATCGACAGGCACGCCGAGCTCTCGCACATGCGCATGAGGTCGCTCACGGTGTATTCGAGCCCGTATGCGATGCTCACGAGTATGTGGGCCGTGCACGCCTGGTCTGCAGCCGGCGACCACGTTGCCTCGCTCTTGTCGCACACGGGCAGCGACGGCGCCGTGGTCGTGGCGTCCGCCAGCGCGCGCCGTCGGCGGCCGCCGCGTGGTCGCTCCATTGGCCACAGCAAACGATCTCGCCAGCTTAGAGGGCCCGGAACTCTCGGAGAAACCGCTGCGGCGCGGTGAGCGGAGGGTCTCGCACTCCATTGGAACGACGACGCGCGCGCCAGGCAATCAGCCCACCCGACAGCGTTCCCTTCCCGCTCCCGGCGGAGCTGCTCGCTGGCTTTGTTTCGGTTCCCACCGGGAAAGAGTGGCACCCATGACAAAACGTGACAGTATCACTTGTCCCTTTCTCCAGAAAGGCCGTTATGGCATCCACACACTGATCTAAGCTTATTTTTATAGCCTATGTATCCTGTTTAAATTACTCAAAGTGGATACAAGCATGGCGAAAATTGACCGGTATTGACCGGATGACGCAGGCCTTGTGTCGTAACTCACGCCCCCCAGCTGGCGCTCGAGAAGATCCGTTCGTCGTCGCGCCGCGTCACACCCGACGCGACGAGCGAGCGAGCGGCCGTCCGACCGACCGGACCGCAGCGGCGCGGAGCTCTGCCATTCCCGAAATTACCACGCCGATGGCGATGCCGCGCTTCGCCGCGGTTCGCCTCTGGCTGGTCCTGGCGGTCTGCGCCGTTGGCGCGACGGTCTCACATGGCGCCGACGCCGATACCAACCGCACCGCGATGCCCGAGGCAGCCTCCTCGACGTTCCAGCTCCGGTACCCGTACGCGGCGGCGCTGCCGGCGCTGCACGCCGAGATCGCGCAGTGCGCGGCGGTCTCGGGCTTCTCGTTCCGCAACAACACGCCCTCGGCGGCTCGAGCCCCGGCCACGCGGGCGCGTCGCCGGGGCGGGGCCCGTGCGGGGCCGCGCCTT
>JAMFLL010000112.1:0-47361 GCA_027475725.1 Pythium rhizo-oryzae | reverse complement strand
TTCTCTTCCCGCACCAACACGCCCTCGGCGGCGCAGCTCGCGCGCATGTGCGGCGCGCCGAGCTGCGGCGCCGTCGCGAGCGCGCTGCTCGTGCTCGCGGACGAGGCCGCGCCCACTTCCGTTGTGTCGGCCTTCCGGCTCTTCGGCGCGCCCATGATCAACTTTTGCTGGTACCAGCGGCTGCCCGACGAGCCCTGCCCAGCCGACCCGCGCGCGGCGTACCTGGAGCGCGTGCGTGACAAGGAGGCCGCGTGCGCGCGCGCGCTGGGCGCGTCCTACTTCGAGTCTAATGGCAGTCGCTTCTCGGAGGCTGTCGTCGCGTACGTGGGATCGACCCTGGCCACTCAGAGCCAGTGCGCGGACGAGTGCACCGAGCTCGCCGGGCGCGTCTTCTACCTGTACGACCGCATGCCGTGCCAGTTCCCGCAGGACGAGGCAGACGACGAGAACCGTTCGAACCACCAGCTCGGCAACGCATTCCTGTTCACGTACTGCAACTATATCAAGGGCCCGTACAAGTACGGCTACAGCTGCCGCCCGGACTGGCCCATCCCGAGCGTGCCACCGGAGCCGAGTACGTCGTCTCCGCCACCGGCCAGCGACTCGTCCAGCTCGTCGGACGGATCCGTTGGGAGCGACGAGGTCACCGTTGGAAGTGACCTCGGCGACGGATTCGAGGCTGTGAGCACGGACGCGACGTATCGCTGGAAGATACCGAGACCGCCGAGTGCTGCGTTGCTCGACAACCAAAGTTATAATGACCAGCCAGAGACAATCACGGATAAGGCAGCGACCAAGCAGCGCGGCGCCATCGCAGTGAGCACCGCCATTTCCACCCAGAACAGCGCCGTGAGCGAGGAAGAGACACCTCCCGCAGCGGCCGCCCCCGTCTCCGCTAGTCAAGCCAAGCCGAGCAGCCGCAACTACGCGTCCTCGGTCGTAGTGTGTGTGGCCGCTGTCGCTGTGCTGGCAGCGTTCGTGCTGTTTGTCGAGCGGCGACGCAAGAGCCGTGCCGTCCAAGCAACCACTAAGATCGATACTCCGCAGGACGAGTCGGATGACCGGTTTTCGTTGTTCACGGACCCACTGTCGTCGTTCTCTTCAGCCACGGGCGCGGATGAGATGTCGGTCTCTGGCAGCAGCAACAGCAGCTTGATCTCGTCGATCTGGGGCGGCAGCGGCGTGTTCCTGCGCAAGACCATCCCGCTCGAGAGCATCAAAGACATCCGGCTCATCGGCACGGGCGGCTTTGGCGTCGTCTACCTCGTGCAGGACGTGCGCTCCAAGCGCCTTCTCGCGTCCAAGCGGCTAGTCAAGAACCAGCTAACGGCCGACAAGATCGCGACGTTCTATAGCGAGATCCAGCTCGTCTCCAAGCTCGAGCACCCTTGTATTGTCTCGTACGTAGGCGCGACCTGGACTAACCGGTCGGATCTGCAGGCGCTCTTCGAGTACATGGACGGTGGCGACTTGCGCACGCATTTGGACGTCACACCCGTGGCGCCGTGGTCGCTTGAGAAGCTGGACATGGCGATCAGCGTCGCCGACGCGCTCGTGTACGTGCACACGGCGCTCGAGACGCCGATCGTCCACCGCGACCTCAAGTCCCGCAACATTCTTCTCGGCGGCTCGCCGCTGCGCGCCAAGCTGAGCGACTTTGGCGTCGCGCGCCGCCTCTCGCACAACCAGTCGATGACCACGGGCGTCGGCACCAGTCGCTGGCTCGCGCCTGAGGTCATCATCGGCGGTGGCGAGTACGACGCGGCCTGCGACATCTACTCGTTCGGTGTCGTGCTGTCAGAACTGGACACGCACCGCCTGCCGTTCTCGGACTGCAGCGCCGGCGGTGCCGGCTCCATGCTGCCAGAGATTACGATCCTGAGCATGGTCGGACTGGACGGCTTGCGGCCAACGTTCTCTGAAAGCTGTCCGCCTGCGCTGCTCCAGCTTGCACAAAGCTGCCTGGCGTACGACCCGCAGCAGCGACCAAGCGCTGTGGCAGTCGCGTCGGCGCTGCGTGCGCTCCGCGCGACGTTTGAGTGAGTGACAGTTGCAAACAGCACGAGATATATCAGTTCCGAATCTATTTAATCCTCGAAGAGTGAGACCGTCTCGTTTGGTGGCTACGATTTATGAGCAGGCGATGAGCTTCTCGACGCGCTTGGAGACCGCCACGGCGCCCGTGCAGAGCGGCGTGCCGGCCGCCGAGATCATGAATTCGGGGCCAGCGACGTCGGCGACCCACTCGGGGACAGCCGACAGGTTGGTGCCCGTGAACGTGAAGAAACCAAGCGTGCCTGATTGACGCCACAACGAGTCGGGTAGCGCGGTGAGGTGCGGGTTGTCATCCATCCAGAGCGACTGGAGCTGCAACGGGAAGGACGTAGCCCATTCGTCCGGGATCACCGTGAGGTTGTTGAACGTTAGCATGATCATGAGCTGCCGCGGCATCGAGAAGAGCGGCGTCGGGAACGTCGTGAGCCCACAGCGGACGCAGTCAAAAAAGAGCAGGCTACGCCAGTGGTCTCCGACGCGATCGAGCATGCTGGTGACGTTCATATCCTCGAGGTGGATCCACTCGACCGACCAGGCGATAGGTTTGACCCCGATGAGCCCGATCGGGTCCTCGACCAGCTCGACCGAAAAGAGATGGATCGTGCGCAGCTCCTGGAACGCCTCGTCGGTCAGCGCTGCAGCCTCACCCCACTCGACAAGCCGCGAGTCCTTAATCATGATGCTCATAAGCTGCGGGAAGTCTTGGATTTTGGCCGGGATAGTAAGCGCGGGACAGCTCACGAGCCGCAGGTCGGCGAGCGACTGCTCGTCAAAGAAGTTGAGCGCATACTCCACCTCGGACACGTTGCCGCGGATGCCGAGATTCTCGCAATGGATCTCGCGCCCCAGACACGCCTCTTTCGTCGAGAACCACGGGTACACGCGGTGCCGACAGCCGTACTCCGCGTGCGGCGCCTTCGCCCCGAAAACGTCGTTTGCAGCGAGTGTCGTGAGGAAGATGGCAGTTCCGTATAACGGCAGCAGTGCGTGAATTGCGCGCATGAGCGGCCCGTGCTTCCGTCGGCCCACCGGATAGCGCATCTGGAGGCGCGAAGCACCGTCTTTGGGTGTCGACGCCGACGGTGTGATCTCGCGGAGGATGTTTTGCACTTCGATGAGGCTCACGAGCGCATTGCAGAATGGGATCACGCTGAGCGCATAGTATGGCCACGAGAGCACGAGTACGCGCTCGACCTCGCGCGTCGAGTTGGAGAAGTTCTCGATGTAATCCATCACGTGCTCGCGGTCCAGGTAGATCTTGATCAACGGCCAGTACATCCAGATGGGCAGCAGTGAGCCCCAGACAAAGTCGATCACGATGTCGCTCAGCAGACACGCGAGGCGCTGCTTGATGAGGCTCGACTTGAACACGCGGCGGTAGACAAGTGAAGCGTTGCAGTTGAGGAAGATCATGAGCGCGTAGAGGATGTTGAGCGGCACATTGCTGATGCTCTGGCTTGCCGAGTGAGCCGCCGCGGTCTGGCTTGCGACCTCGAAGGTCTCTTCGACGAGCAAACGGATATCGAAGTAAGGCCCTCGCACACCGATCATGGCCTGCCAGCGTCTGTACCATCGTTTTAGGGATGATACCGACGAGCCAGCCGTCGCACTGCCCATAGAGCTCAGACGGCGGCTGAGCTGGCTCGTGCGGATCGACCGGGAGCCAAATCGTAGCTGGCGCTTCTGGAAAGATGACCACAGGAACCGCAGCGCGACGGCGCCAAACACAGCACTGAGCACGGCGTAGCCCGTGGCAACCTTCTCACTGTGGTCGTGGAGGAACGCGTTGCCCTTTGAGAAGAGAAAGTAGACACGGAAGAGCCACAGGAACGAGTCGCGTGTGCTGTTCTGCATGTACACGACCGCGAACGTCGTGAGCAGCGCGATGTTGCCGAGGATGAGTAGCATGATCGTGGACCAGATGAGCCGCCGCGCAAACTTGCCGAGCACCACGACCTCGTTTACGTATTCGGTGTCGCCGCCATGGAGAAAACTCGCGGCACGGTCCAGCGACTTGCGTGTCTGCTTGGCGAACGACGCTGTCACCGGCGCGATCTTTGCAAGCGACTCGAGTTTGGCGCCTGGCAGCGTCACCGGGTCGAAGATGCCTGCGCCGTTGGGCTTCCCGGCGGTCGCGTCGACCGCTAGCTCGGGTGCCGTCCGAACCATCGCGCCAAGTGCCGCGACCCCAAACTCGATTGCTTGCTCACGTTGGAGTGTGGGTGGTTCCTTTTCGAGGAGAAGGCACAAGTAGGAGCTGGAAGACTGGCCCCCCTACCGAGGAAAGGGCACGTGGCGCCTCGTCCTCGTCCCGTGGGCACGAACGCGAATAGCTTGTTTTTATGAATAGTAACGATCGTATGTTGCTCCTGGTACAATCGTGCGTGAGCCGACCAAACATGACGAGAGCCCGTGTGCTCGTTTTAGACAAGCGGACCAGATGAAGTGAGGCACGACCGAAGCCCTGCCTTTTTTGCTAGGCGGTTTCCCAGTCTGACGCGCGTATGAACAACGAACTGAGTCTTGGCAGTCTTAGAGCACAAGGATTCCCCCTCAACATTCGAATTATATTGAGAGAAGACATTGGTGAAGTCGGTGCCGGGTACAATGGAAAAAAGCAGTGGGCTTTGTCCATGGGTGTGTTGTAGATCTACTACAAGCCCACACAGGACACGAGCGGCTGGATACGCGGTGAGAGCTGCGCGTCCTCGGCGCACACGGGGGTGCCGGCGGCCGTGAGCAGGAAGTCGGGTCCGGCGATGTCAGCCACCCACTCGGGCACGACCGAGAGGTTGGTCCAGCTCATGGAGAAGATGCCGCACGTTGCGGCCTGGTGCCACAGGGAGTCGGGCAGCTCGGCGAGCTGGAGGTTGACGTCGAACCAGATCATCTGGAGCCGGAGCTTGGAGCGCGGGATCCAGTCCTCGGGCACGCTCGTAAAGTCGTTGATCGCCAGCGAGCTCATCGTGAGCCGCGGCATCTGGTACAGCGCCTCGGGGAAGGACGTGAGCCCGCAGTTCATGCAGTCGAAGAAGAGCAGGCTGCGCCAGTGGTCGCGCGCGAGCCCGAGCAGCCGCGCGCCGTCCACGCTCTCGAGGTGGATCCACTCGACCGACCTCGCGATCGGCGCACCGTCGCCTGTGAACCCCACGGGGTCGTCCAGCACGACCACGTCGTAGAGCTGGATCGTGCGCAACTCGCGGAAGACTGCGTCGTCCACAAGTGCATCCTTGCTCCACGCCACGAGCGTCGACTGCTTGATGACGATCGACATGAGTCGGTTGAACTCCTGGAGCTTCGCTGGTATCTCGAGTGCCGGGCAGTCGAACAGGTGCAGGTCCGCGAGCGACGATTGGTCGAACGTCGAGAGCATGCGCTCCATGTCGGACGCATTGCCGTCGATGCCCAGCGTCGAGCAGTTGATCTGGCGGCCGAGGCAGGCCTCCTTCGTGGAGAACCACGGGTTCACGCGGTGCATGCACACCATGTTGGGCTGCTCGGGCGCGGCGCCGAAGAGCCCGTTGGCCGCGAGCGCCATGAGCAGCACGCCGACGCCGTAGAGCGGCAGCGCGACGTGCGCGAACTTGACGAACGGCCCGTGCTCGCGGCGCCCCACGGGGTACCGCATCTGCACGTAGGTCACGTCTTTGTTCGAGCCCTGGACCGGCGCGACGGGCACGACCCTGTCGGACATCTCGCGCAGCACGCTCTGGAGCTCGAGCAGGTTCACGAGCGAGTTGCAGAACGGCACGACGCTGAGCGCGTAGTTCTTCCACGACAGGATCAGCACGCGCTCGATCTCGCGCGTCGAATTGGCGAAGGTTGTGAGGTAATCGATCACGTTCGCGCGGTCCAAGTACACTCGGATGATCGGCAGGTACATCCAAATGGGCAGCAGCGTGCCCCAGATAAAGTCGAGCACGAGGTCGAGCATGAGGCACGCGAGCCGCTGCTTGATGAGGCTGTCGTTGAACACGCGGCGGAACACAAACGCACCGATGCTGTTGAGGAAGATGACCACGGCGTAAATCACGTTGAGCGGCACGTTGCTGATGCTGTGGCTCGAAGAGTACGCCGCGGCGGTCTGCCCGCCGATCTCGAAGACCTCTTCGGCCAAGAGGCGCAGGTCAAAGTAGGGCCCGCGCACGCCGAACGCGCGCTGCCACTGCGCGTACCAGGAGACAGCGGTGCGGAGCGCCGTCTTCGGGCGCTGGAGCACGGCCTCGATGCGCTTAGAGCTGAACGTGCGTCCACGGCTCATGGTGCGCGAGCCGAAGCGCAGCTGCCGCTTGGTCACGGACGTCCACACGAGCCGCGCGGCCACGAGCAGGAACACGGCGCAGAGCACAGCGTAGCCGAGCGCGACGCGCTTGCTGTAGGCCATGAGGAACGCGTTGCCGTTCGAGTAGAGAAAGTAAATCCGGAAGAGCCACAGGAGCGAGTCGTTGGTCTCGTTCTGCAAGTACTCGTGCGCGAAGATCGCGAGCAGCGCCGCGTTCGCGAGCACGACGAAGAGGATCGTGCACCAGAGCAGCGCGCGCAGCGGCGTGCTGAGCGCGACGGCCTCGTCGACGTACTCGGTCTTGCCCTGGGCGCTACCCCAGGCAGAAGCCGTTCTGGTCGCGAGGTTCTTCTTGGGGGGCTTCCGGGGCACAGCAGCGGGCGACGTCGTGCTCACCTTGATCACGTTCATCGTGGCGCGCGGGCCCGAGGCCGCTCCTTTCGAGGCGGGCTGGATGCGCATCGCGGCGGCAGCGTGTGAGTCGTTGTACAGACCTCGCGACGAGTGTGTGGCGTAGATGAGAAGGCGATGTGCGCGCGCGGGACGAGTCGCAGCACGACAGAAAAAGCTACTAGTCGTTTGATAGCGGCCACTGTCAACCTGGTGTTTAGGCTGGCGCTGTGTGCATAAGAATAGTCGTCTGGGCGCTCAGACAAGACCAGACTGGTCGCGCCGTGATTGGCGATGTCTCTGCGGATGTGTGAAGATGCATTTAGTCGGGTTCGAAACGGCCAACGACGGCGCAGTGGAACGGAAAACACCCCAACTGCACCTGCGGGTAGGTGCCCTAACGGACACATTTCACTGTCTCCATGTACACAGTCCCCTTCCACACCCCTGGATTCCAAACCTGTGTGGTGTTCAGTATACTGACTCACAGAGGATGCTGGGCCGCACATGGGGCGGGATACGCTCTGGCTGTGCGCACAACGGCGTGTTGGCCGCGGAGACTTGGAGTCCTTCGTCCGCGACGTCTCGTAGCCAATCGGGCACAGACGAGACGTCGGTGAACTCGATTGAAAACGCTGCGGTTGTCGCGGTTTGCCGCCACAGTGAGTCGGCGATCGAGGCAAGCGCGAAGTTGGCGTCTAGCCAGATCCCATCGAGCCGCATGGTCTCTGGATGGGCCGTCCAGTCGTCCGGGATCGACGAAAGCGCGTTGAAGCCCAGCGCCAGCATCGAGAGCTGGTGCATCGCCTTGATGGCTTGGTGGAACTCTGTGAGTTCGCAGCCCATGCAGTCAAAGAACCGTAACGTGGCCCAGTTTGCGCCGACAGCATCAAGCAGCTGGGTCGCGTTCGTGACCGCGAGTAGGTGGATGTACTCAACCTTCGGTGTTAGTGGCCTCGCGACCAATCCCGTCGGTATCTCGGCAAAGGCGAGGTAGTTGAGATTGATCGCGCGGAGAAGCGGTAATGCCTCAATCGCCGCGTCGTCCCCCCACCGAAGGATGTAGCTGTTCTTCACGACAATTGACTGCAAGTGGTTGAGCCGCAGAAGCTCCGGGGGCAGCGTCAGCTCCATACAGTCTGAGATGAGCAGATCCGTAAGCACTCGCGAGTTGAAACTGTTGAATGCGCGCTGCATCTCATCAGCCGTACCCGCGAGACCCGCGGAAGTGCAGTTGAGCCGCCGCCCGGCGCAGCTCTCTTCGCGCTCGAACCACGGGTACACGCGATGGATACAGTCGAAAACTGCGCTAGTCGGAGAAGAGTCATACCCTTGGGTGGCCACGATCGCTGCTGCAAGCACGATGGCGCCATACAGTGGGAGCAGGAAGTGGGTGGCTCGAAACAGGATACCGTGTCGTGGAGGCACGACCGAGTATGTCAGTTTGAGCACCGTGACCCCGCGCCCGGCCAGAGCATCAGTCAACCCGGTTCGGCTCGACCGCACCTCACGGAGAATCGACTGGATCTCAATCAGGTTGAACAATGTCGCGATGAACGGGATCACGCTGAGCGCGTAGTTCTTCCACGATAAAATCAGCACGCGCTCGATCTCCCGCGTGACGCTCGTGATCACGTCAAAGTTATCAGCGACCGACGTGGTGATGACCACCTGGATGACGGGCACCGCCATCCACACCGGGAGCAGCGTGCCCCATACAAAGTCCAGTACGAGGTCGGCCACGAGCCCAGCCATGCGTTGCTTCACGAGACTGCTCTTGTAGACGTGTCGAAAAACAAGAGGGCAGATGCTTGTGAGAAATATAACGACGCCGTACACGAGATTGAGCTTAATGTTGCTGATGCTCTTGCTGGATGCATACGCTGCGGCGCTTTGACTCCCGAGCTCGAAAATGTCGTCCACGAGCATGCGCAGGTCGAAGTACGGACCGCGCACGCCGACCAGGTACCGCACCGCGGCCACCTGACGGCGCACCCAGGCCCACAACGACCTTGGCACGACAACGAGCGACTGGGTACGATCCACCGAAACACGTCGTGTGGCTACCGACATCGTAGGCTGTGCACCAAAGTGGAGTCCTCGCATCTTGGCCGAAGTGTAAAGTATCTGCAGCGCGATCAACGCGAAGCCTGCTGCGAGCACGGCGTACCCGGCAGCGACGGTCGGGGCGGCATGCTTGACGAACATGTTGCCGGCATACGACAGATAGAAGACGCGGAAGACCCACATGAGCGCGTTGCGTGTGTCGTATTGCTCGTACGTGATTGCAAACACGACCAGCAGCAGCGCGTTCGAGAGCACGATGGTCATGAGCAGAAGCCACAGCGAGATGCGCGCGCGCGGCGTGAGCACGACAACCTCGGCCACAAAGTCGTTGTCTTGCGATAAGTTGGATGCTGGGGAGACGACATCGTCGGCTTTTGGGTCGCTTGGCGGTGGTGGTGGGATAGCCAGAGCCTGCGGCCCGGACGCGAGCGGAGCCACCTGCGCACTGGGCCGCATGTCTGGATGAGTTGTACGGGCCGGTTGAAATGCAAGGGGTTCTTCGCCTGTGTGGTGGTTAAGCGGTTCAACGCTCAAGACGCAAAGGTACGGGTATAAATACCACGGTCGTGGCAGCGCGCGGTCGCCGTTGTAGCCGGCTTGGTGTGGCAGAGAGTACTGTAGCCATCTGGAATAGGTTCATTTTCCTCGATAGAGTGACTGTCACTATAAAATGGCTACACTTGGTCAAGTAAATTTGGGTCTCTGATATTTTTACAGTACGGTAGCTGGCTTTTGTGCTCTCTTTCTCTCTACTACTCCGTGTGTGTGTGTGTGTGTGTCTGTGTCTGTGTGTGTGGACACAGCCTTCAATAAAGCCATCGACGGCAGCGGTGCTCCTCCTTATCCATTTGCAGGTCTGGCAGTGGTGCCGACGAGGAGCTCCTGGCGCTGGGGTGATCTTTCAGCGTGTTGAATGGTTGCACGGGGGATCGCATCATCCTCTTTGGCGTGCACTATGGCCAGTAACCGCCGCCGTGTGCGCAACTGCAGCCACTTGGTGGTCGAGTCCTCGCCTCGACCAATCAGGAGCGCCAGGTTCAACCATGACTCCACGTGTTCCGACCGGCTCGAGTGGGGTCGGCTACCAAGTGCGAACGCGTTTATACGCTTCTTTCGAGACCTACTATCTACACTTGAGGATAAGAGCATGTGCGACAAGAGTACCACGTCTCCCACGGCATGCCTTCTCTTCCCAGCCAGAGGCTTTAAACGACACAAGATCAGAACACGCTGCGGAGCGATACTCAGAACGACGGCCCTGCTGTGTGCGGTTTCGGAAAGAGTGAGCCAACGGTTGGCGCCGTTGCGGTCAGCACTTCTATTCTGGCCACGGGTGCCAGTTTTTCCTCCGCGACTGGCACGAAATGGACTCGATCAGGTAAGCTCCAGAGGGCGGATGTAGCCTGAAAAACACTTTCTCCTGCTCGAGTCCGGCCAGGAAAGGATCGAGTACTCTGTTGATGGCGTCGCAGTCTACAATGCCCAAGGTCGTAGCAGGAGTAGCATGGCCAGAGGAAGAGCCGGTGACGACGGCCCCGACTTCGACGCCGAATGGCGAACCCGTGCCCGATCCGACGGACGTGCAGCCGATCAATGTGCCGACAACGACCGAGCAAACGCATACGAAAGAGACGCATATCAAGGAGACGCACATAGCTCCACGAACCGACAGCAAGGCGCGGCATGCGTCAGGCAACAGTGAGAAGCGTCGAACGGTTTCGAGCGCGAGTTTCATAGGCGGCAGTACCGACTTTGTCGAGGAAGTGGTGGTGCTGAGCAAGTTCGCGCGACGGTGCATCTGGCTCACGGTGCTGGCGCTGGTCTTGGGTAACATTGGGCTACTCACGACGTACGCAGTCATCTACTCCCAGAACAGCACGCGCGACTCGTTCTTGTGGCTCTTCCGTGTGTACTTTCTCTTCTCCAAGGGCAACGCGTTCCTTCATGACCACAGCGTCAAGGTCGCGATCGGGTACGCGCTGCTGAGCGCCGTGTTCTGTGCTGTCGCGTTGCGATTCCTTTGGGCCTCGTTTCGGAGGCGTCGCGTCCGCCGCACGAGCCAACCGGAGCGCGCAAGTCGTGTGATGAACGCGCTCAATTTCGAGCGCACACGCTCGCTTGTCGCATCAACCGCGCGCCGCACGTCATCGGCGTTTGGTTCATCAATACTCGTGCGGAAACTAGGGAGGCTTCATGCACGCTGGGAGGCGATGTTCGGTGTGCGCGGGCCGTACTTCGACATCCGCCTGCTCGTCGAAGAGACGTACGAGATCACTGCGCAGACAATTGCAGCGTATTCAGCGAGCCAGACCATCAGTAACGTGCCGCTCAACATCCTCTACGCGGTCGTCATCTTCCTCAACTGCAACGCCTCGCTCGTGATCCGCCACGTGTTCAAGTCGAGCCTCATCAAGCAGCGATTCGCGTGCCTGCTCACTGACATCGTGATTGACTTTGCCTGGGGCTCGCTGTTGCCCGTGTGGATGTACCTGCCGCTGATCGAGATCTACTTGGACCGTGAGCACGTCATGGACTACATTGCCAATTTTTCGAACTCGACGCGCGAGGTCGAGCGCGTGCTGATCCTGTCATGGCCATACTACCTCCTTAGTGTAGTACCGTTCCTCAACGCGCTCGTGAGTCTCACGGAAGTGCAAAACATCCTCGAGGAGCTCACGCCGACCACCAAGAAGAGGAAGAGGACGAGCTCAACCGAAAAAAAGCCAGCAGCGAGTGGGGGGACGAACAACAAAGATGACGACGGCTCGGCGGAACTGCAGCTGCGGTACCCAGTCGGTCGGCTCAAGCACGGCCCCGTGATCCGTATCATCCACGTGTTGTTCCCGCTCTACGGCATCGGCGTCCTGTTCACGTCACTCGCGGCGCACGGTGTGTTCCGGGGCGCGACTGAGCACAGCGAATTCAGCTGCATGCACCGTGTCCACCCGTGGTTCTCGACTAAAGAGGCGTGTTTGGGCCGCGAGATCCACTGCTCGAACCTGAACATCAGCGGCAGCGTGGCCGAGCTCGAGACCGCGCTCGGGTACTTTGACGAGAACTCGCTCGCGGACCTCTACATCATTGATTGCTCGGCACTGGTCGTACCCAGCAAAATCCAGACCTTCCCGAGTCTCATGAGCCTCTCGATCAAAGACTCGACGATGCTCGAATGGGGACCAGAGGCCGCGCTCACGGACGAGGCGTTCACCGACCTGCGGACGATCCAGCTCTCTGCGGTTGAGCTCGTGGCCGACCCGATCGGGCTCATCGGGGTCACGCCCATCGCGTGGTCCGTCGAGTGGATCCACTTGGAGTTCATGAACGCCTCCAGTATGCTGGCGAAGGTGGGCAACCACTGGCGCAGCCTGCTCTTCTTCGACTGCGTCAGCTGCGGGCTCACGACGCTGCCAGAGCCGCTCTTTGCGATGCCGCGGCAGCTGATGATCATGCTCGTGTCCAATAATCTATCGGTGATCCCGGACAAGTGGGCCGCGGACCTGCCGGCGCAGATGCAGTCGCTCTGGATGGACGACAACCCGCTCCTCACAACCATGCCGGACGCGATCTGGAAGCAAGCGGCCACGCTCGGCTTCTTCACGTTCACGGGCACGAATCTCTCGGCCGTCCCCGAGTGGGTCGCGGACGTCGCCGGGCCCGAGTTTATGATCTCGGCGGCCGGCACGCCGCTCTGCACGGGCGCCGTGGCGGTCTCCAAGCGCGTCCAGAAGCTGATCGCGTGTGAGTGATAGGAGATAGCGCTGATACGATAATTCATAGAACTTCGGGGCATCGTTCCGAGCTCAGAACGTCGTCAAGTGCAGAACACGGGGCCAACTGCATGATTCGAGGTGACTCACCGCGTGTCGACGATCAGACCTGACTGTCTTACCACACACCTTGACCTCCTATACCTGATGTGAGCATCAGCCGAAGCCCATCGACCTAGGCTCTTGCGTCATGAATTGGCCTCTACAATCCGATTCCTCGACATCCGCGCACTTCACAACGACTCCGACGAGAAACAGAACAGTCACCGGCTCGGCTGAGACCGTGGTCTTGTCCGGAACGGAGAAACCATGTACTCACCGCCAGGTACCGTGCTGTCCAGCTTGAAGCGCCGCCAGCCAAGAAAAGACACTATCCCCCAAACAAACAAACGCCTCCACTGTCGCGCTTTTAATACAGTCGTCTGGACGCCCGGGGTCGCTCCAGTCCACTGAACGGTCGATTGAAGACATAAACAACCTTTGCGCGCAGGTACCGTCGGCTTCGCACATAATGTCCCTCGCCGCGCGCATCGCGCCAGCGCCTAGCTTGTCATCTCTGAAAGCCACGACCCGTCGGGGGCCTACGGCGCTGTCCGCCACGGGCAGCTTCGTCGAAGAAGTCGTCGAGCTCTCGGCACGCAGCCGCGTCGCGCTGTGGTGGCTGCTGCTGTGCATCGTTGTAGCCAATATCACGCTGCTCGCCGGCACGCCCGTGGTCTACCTTTTCAACAACAAGCGCGGGGCGCCGCTGTGGATCTTCCGCATCTATTTCCTCTCGTACGCGGACGGCGTGTTCCTGCAGCGAGGTGCAGCGGCATTCGCCACGGGCTACACGATCCTCGTGGTCCTGTTCGCGCTCTACGCGCTCCAGCTCGTCTTTGTGTCGGTCAAGCGCCGCGGGTTCCATTTCGGCGCCCAGAAGACCTCGGTTGCCGCCACGCGGCGCGTGTCCACGAGCCTCTCACGGTCTCTCGTGACCATCTCGACATCCTGTGGGGATTCGCTTTTGCGCCAATGCAAGACGATCCACTTTCTCTTCGGCGTGCGCGGTCCCTACTTCGACGTCCGGCTCCTGGTCGACCACATCATCGGACTCGTCAGCCAGACCGGCGCTGCTTACGCGTCGAGCCGCAAGATCAGCAACGCCGGCCTCAACCTCGGCTATGGGTTCGTGATCTGCCTCACGAGTCTCAATCCGATCGTCTTCGAGCGTGTCTACCGACAAAGCCTCGCGCGGCAGCGCATGGCCTGTCTGGTCACGGATCTCGTGCTTGACTTTGTGTGGGGTACGCTGTTACCCATGTGGACGGCGATCCCGATCATGGAGCTCTGCATGAACGCGGGACCTGAGGTCGAGGCCGACAACATTCTCGCGATCTCGCGGCAGATCGAGCGCATTGTCACGCTCTCGTGGTCGAGCTACGTGCTCTCGGTGATCCCGTTCGTTTCGACGCTGCTCACACTCATTGAGATCCAGGCCATCTTGCGAGAGGTGTACGACTCGGCAGAAGCGGCCACGCAGAAGGACCATGATTTGCACCAGCCCACCAAGGTCGTTCTCAAGCTGCGCTACTCGGTCGTGCGACCGCAGCGGGGGAAGCTGTTCCGCGGGCTTCACGCGCTCGTTCTGCTTTACGGTATCGCGGCGCTGCTGGTCATGATCTCAGCTAATCTGGTGTTTGTCGCGGACAAGACTGCCCCAAGCTGCATCCACCGCGTGTACCCGTGGTTCACGACGCAGGAGGCGTGCGTGGGGCGCCGCATCAACTGCACTGACATGGGCATCACCGGCAGAGAAGGCGAGATCGACCGCGCACTGGACAGCTTCAGCCCGGTCGCACTCAACTACGTCTTGTTCGCGTTCTGTCCGACGCTCACGATCCCACCGCGGCTCACACAGGTGCGCCGCCTAGAGACACTCGTGCTCCACGACTGCCACCTCACGAGCTGGCCGGCGGATGCCGCACTGGTCGCAGCCCACTTCCCCGTGCTCCGCGCCGTCCATCTCAAGCGCGTCACGTTCGACGAGCTTCCCGAGGGGCTCATCTCGCAGCCGCTGCCGCCCAGCGTGGACTGGGTCCGTTTGGAGAGCCTCGTCAACGCCACGGAGCTGCTCGCGGCCGCCGGGGACCGCTGGGCGCGGCTGCGGTTCTTCGACTGCATGGACTGCGCACTGACCGAGTACCCCGGCGCGCTGAAGGCCATGTTCCAGCTCTCGATGCTCGCGCTGAGCTTCAACCCGATCACGCACATCCCTGATGACTGGAACGTCAACGCCGAGAGTCTCCACCTCGACGCGCTGTGGCTCGACGTCAACACCAAGGTGGCTACGCTCCCGGCCTCGCTCTGGCGCCAGACCGCGACCACGGAGATCCTCTCGCTCGAGGCCACGGGGCTACGCGCGGTGCCCGACTGGCTCGCCGACGTCGCCGACCACGGACTGTTCGTGTTCGCGGCCAGCACGCCGCTCTGCGCCGAGCCGGACACGATCCCGCCGCGCGTACGGCCCATCGTGCGATGTGAGACCGTGTACGGCTAAAGTGAAGCCATCTAAGGCTCTAATATAGTGTCGATGACTAGTTTTTTGGGATAATCATCCTCAACTTGAAGGTGTAGAACGAGGATTTGACCTAGTTGAATGTGTCACACACCACGCATCCATCTCCTCCGTGTGGCTCCGATGAGCAGCTCATCAAGAACCGAGATCCGTCCCAGGAACAGCTAATCCTAATCCAGCCATGTGGAAGAGCGGCTCGGCGACCAGCGCGGGGCTCGCGACCGCGGCGCTCGCGGCCGCCGCGGCCGTCACAGTCTCCAAGCGGCTGCTCTCGTCCTCGTCCTCGGCGGCGGCCGCGGCGCTGAGCGCGCGCGTGGACTCGCTCGCGCGGCGCCGCCCAGCCAACGTCGGCGACGCGCTCGCGGCGGTCGAGACGCCGTGCCTCGTCGTGGACCTCGAGGCCGTGCGTTGCTATCTTGGTGTGTCTCTACTGCTTGAATGCGATGATGTTGAACGGATATTTGGACTGTGTAGATGGAGAAGAACCTCGTGGAGCTGCCGCGCTCGCTGCGCAAGTTCCCGCACGTGGCGATCCGCCCGCACGCCAAGGCCCACAAGTCGGCGGCCATCGGCCAGCTGCAGCTCCAGCACTCGAAGGTGAGTACCCGCGCGACGAGGAGGACTGGTTGTGTCGCACTGGGGGTGTTCACGCGGTTGTGGTGTATTATATTCTGTAGGCCGTGGGGCTGTGCTGCCAGAAGATCGCCGAGGCCGAGGCCATGTTCGCCGGCGGCATCACGGATCTGCTGCTGAGCAACGAAGTGTACGGCGCCGAGCGGTACGCGCGCATGGCGCTGCTGGCGCAGCAGGGCGCGACCGTCACGCTCATCTTCGACCACGAGGACACGGTCGCGCAGGCCGAGGCCGTCGCGGCCGAGTTCGGCGTCCAGTTCCAGGCGCTCGTGGACGTGAACGTGGGCCAGAACCGCTGCGGCGTCGACTCGATCGACGAGGCGCTCGCGCTTGCGCGGCAGATCAACACGGCGAAGCACCTCACGCTCAAGGGCATCCAGGCGTACCACGGCGGCGCGCAGCACATCCGCAGCCACGCCGACAAGACGAACGTGATCATCCACCAGGTCGCCGCCAAGGCCAAGCAGGTGCGCGACGCGTTCCTCGAGAGCGGGCTCAACTGCGACGTGGTCACGGGCGGCGGCACGGGCACGTACATGCTCGAGGCCAGCAGCGGCGTGTTCACCGAAGTGCAGCCGGGCTCGTACCTCTTCAACGACGCCGACTACGCGCGCAACCGGAACGACAAGGGCGAGCTCGTGCGCGACTGGGAGCAGAGCCTGTTCGTGCTCACGACCGTGATGAGCGTCAACGCCAAGGCACCGCGCGCGGTCGTGGACGCCGGCACCAAGGCCGTGTCGCTCGACTCGGGCCCGCCGCTCGTGTACTCGTCGATCGACATGCGCACGCTGCCGCCGCTCGTGTACCAGGGCGGCGGCGACGAGCACGGCATCCTCGTGCCGGACCCGAAGCACGCCAACTCGGCCGAGGTGCCCATGCCGGTGCTGGGCCAGAAGCTGCTGCTCACGCCGGGCCACTGCGACCCGACGGCCAACCTGTACGACTACGTGGTCGGCTTCCGCAACGGTGTTGTCGAGAACGTGTGGCAGGTCGGCGCGCGCGGGCCTGGTAACTAGGACGCTGGTGAGCCGGAGTCGTATACGATTCCGCGGTACTCGGAGTTTGCGTGGTGCCATGGGACGCTAATAAAAGGCGCCGCCTGGTGTGTTTTTGACGACGTGCGTGTGCGAGGGATGGCTAACAATGGCATCGTCAGTGGCTTCCTTTGTGCCTCAGACAGGGTGATCGGGAGCGCTTGTCAGGAACCGGGTGAAAGCCAAAATGTCCGCGTCCGGGTGGCGCCAACTTCCTCGCGATGCCAGCGCAGCCGACGACGACGGTGGCGAGGAGGAGGCGGAGGAAGAGGAGGAAGACGCGGATGAACAAATGTCTGGTAGCGAAGATGAAGACAGCTACGAGGAGGGCGAAGACGAGGAGGAAAGCGGCGACAAAAAGCAAGACGGGGCGGGAGGTATGACTGACCGCACAGAGAATGCTGCAAGTTCAGCCGCCGAGCATCGCATCGACATCGGCGAACGCGTCGACTCCTTCTGGGACGACGATGAGAGCGACAATGCGCACCACCACTTCCGACGTCCGCACCACGACGACGATCTCTCGATCATCGAGGTGCTCGCGAAGGAGATCCAGCAGCAGGAAATCCCGTCATATCTCGAGCAATTCGAGATCGTGGTACCGGACGCTGAGTTGGTGGTAGGCTCTGTGCCCCTCGAGGATATTCAACAGCGCGAACGAGAGATCGAGGAAGCCCAGATCCGCCAGAAGCAGCTTGAAGTGGAGCTCTACCGCCAACGGGAGGTGCGTCTCGCCCAGCGCGAGGCCCAGGCGCGCGATGAGCTCAAGCGCGAGGCTGAGCGCAAGCAGAAGCAGCTACTCCAGCAGAAACGCCAGCTCGCGATGGCCACGCAGCTCCAGTCCCGGCGACTGGGCTACGTGTTCCAGCAGGCCGAGTCGCATCTCAAGTCCGTGCTGCAGCGCCAACAAGCGCGCGTGAGCGAGGTCTTCGGGCATCTCGAGCCGTCCGGCGTGCCCGCCGAGCGACGACGGTACCGCGTTGAGTGGGACCAGATCCCCGTGACGATGAAATTTCGAGTGAAGATGCTGCGCGCTCTGAAGGACAAGCTGCCACGTGGTCAGTACGTGATGATGGCGACGCTGTACGACCGCCTTGGCGGCCACGCGCTCCACTGGACGGCGTGGGATCCGGAGGAGAAGCCCAAACCGCACCGCTCGAGGCGAAGACAACGACCATTCGTATCCTCAACGTCACCGTCCTCTCCTCTAATTGATCCGGCCACGGACGAATCGGCGACAGTGAGTGAAGAAGGCCATAGCACTGACCGACCGAATGTGACACGGCCCTTCCGGCATCGCGGACGCTTTTTCAGTACCGACGTCGTGGTCAACCAGGATGTATTTGCTGTTTGTCCGCCCCAGTCCCAGCTGAGACCGGGGAACGTGATGGTGTTCGAGCTGTTTCTCCTCGAGACTTCGACGGTTCGCTCACGCAAGCGCGGCGGCGGGCACCAGATCCACGACCAGATCGTCGCGTGGGGCGCGATGCCGCTCATGACACCCGAGTTCACGTATGTGGAAGGCAAGTTCAAGATCCCGTTTCTGAAAGGCGAGATGGACGCAACGATGGACAAGTACCGCGACATCGAGGACATGTACACGCGCGATCTGTCTGCGTGGCTGTGTAATATGTACCTCCACGTCACGCCCATGAAGGACGAGATGGAACGAGTCATTCTCGGTCGCCTTGGCGGCGAGGATCCGGACCCGGAGCAGGGCTACGACGTTGAGATTGACCAGCGAAACGCCGTGTACAGGCTTCGGTCAGATATCCAGTCTGCAGACAGCGAACTACCCGAGAGCTTGCGGATACGCAAGAAAAGCCACGTCGTTTCCCCCGACGAGATCTTGAAGCCAGTTGAGAATGCAAGTCTCTCGTCGTCTACAACGCAGCTCCTCGACGACGGTGACGGCGACGTGAAGAAAGGCAAGTCAGAGCGACTTCACGGCGGACTATTGGGGTTCTGGACAGCATCGCCACGGCGAAAGAAGAAAACCAACCGAGTCTATGTGGGTATCTTCGATCCAAACCCCACACAATTGGCACGACTAACTAACGAAAACGTACTTGTGCTCTATACCTACTGCATGACAGGCCAGCAGTGTCGTTGCACCCCAACTCGACGAGGTCAGAGAGGACGAAGCCTCCGATTCCCAGGAGCTCAAGCACCCCAAGGCCAAGCTGCTTCACGAGACGGGTGATCACGGGAGCCGTCCGATTCGTACGCCGAACGCCAGTCAGCGGAGCCTCCTTTCAGCGACAAGCACTCGAAACGTTTTGGAGGCCGAGGACGACGATGCGGAAAATGAGTCAGGCGCCGTGCTGGACACGGAGAACTACCGGTTCTCGGTCAACGCGTCGTTCGCGCGCGAGTCGGCCCACCACGTGCGCTTCCACGCCACGCGCAAGCTCCAGTACCTGCGCCACGAGCTGTTCGTGGATATGGGGCTCTCGCGCCATGCGCTGCGCAAGATGGAGTTCTGGCTACTGCTGTTAATGCTGGGCTTCGCGCTCTGGCTACGTATCTACGTCCACTACGTGGCCCAGTGGGTCTTCCTCAAAGCGCAGCACGTGGCCGTGTTCTTCTTCCGCCCGCAGTGGACGACGTGCATGATCAAGTACACGTGGCGGTCCGTGGCGACCCACACCGAGATCGGCGTGATCATCGCCGGCGTGCTGGGCAACTGGTTCTTCTTTGCGTTCCTCGCCGGCACGGCGGCGGTGAGCCAAGCGCACGTCGGGGAGCTGCCGGCGTTCGGCTCCAAGTTCCTCGTGTGCCTCGGCCTCGCGACACTGCTGGATCCGTTCTTGGTGCTGCTCGTCGACCTCGTGAACCACCAATATGACTGCGCGTCTCGCAGCGACTGCGCGGCGTCGCTCTCGTCGCCGAGCTGCAAGTGCGTGGACGGCGACGCGTTCAAGCTGTACACGCGGTTCCTCGCTCAGGAAGGTTCCGGGCTCGTGGGCATCGTGATCACAGCGATCGTGTACGCCGCGCTCACGAGCCTCTCGCTCGTGGCGTTCTACATGTACCTGCTCCATGTACACATGAACGGCCGCATGCTCGACGTGTACCGCCGCATCCACGCACAAGAGGCCGAGCTGTTCATCCCGCACGACTGCGAGGTTCCACTCCAGGAACTCAAGGCCATTTGCGAGCAGGCCGCGCGCTGGAAGGGCCCGCGCGGCGCACAGCGCAAAGTGTTTGTCCACGAGTACGTGCTGGAGGACCCGCTGGACCCGTCGTTCCAGGAAAAGTCGACCCACATCGCGCTGTACACCGTCGGGCTCGACGACGGCTCGGGCGGCGCGCGCGAGCTCTACCGCCACTTCCTCAAGTCCCCGGACGGCGCGATCATCGAGCTCTTTGGTCAGGTTGGTGCCTCAGGCGCCAATGTCAGCGGCGGTGACACCGGTGGCACTGGCGCTGGGACTGGCACTGCCGAGTCGTGGCAGCGCGACGCCGCCCCGGGCGTGATCTCGTCCCTGGCGCTGCTCCACAACATCCTCCAGGACCACCAGCGCGCCACGCCACATCAGATCGAGCCGACGGACGCCGAGTTGGCCAAGGTGCTCAACGGACGACAGTGATCAAAGAGGAGCGGAGAACGTGGCAGCTGAGCGTCGTGGGGAGCCTCGTGTCGAGCCGCTCGACGACGGCCAGGAACGACGGCGAAGCCAGCGTGCCCACACACGCACACACATCGTCTTCCATCGGTCGCCGTTGACGACAGGCAAAGATCGAGCAACCACGACCGACGGCCTGGGGCTGGGAGCCTGTACACGCTCGGCGTGATGACCGCGAGCCGGATGGGAAGCAGCGCGGGCAGCAGTGGAAGATGGTGAGCGATGGCAGCCCGACCAGCCAGCCAGGCACTCTGCCCGACCTGCTCCACTGGACCTGGAGCCTCCAGGTTCAGGGGAACGCAGGCATGGCTGGTCGGTATCTTTTCTACTTTCTCAGACCCGAGAGTCCCAGCGGATACGTGTACTGTACGGTATCTCATGCGACGAGGGAGAGGAGGGGACGGAGGATTGATCACACATCCGGCTGGCACGCGGCCGATCAACAAGGCACACCACAGCGTTGATGACAGTCTCAACGAGGCCGCCTCGGGAATCAGGGCTGAGCGGCCCGCCGGACGGCCGGCCAGTCGGTCAGTCAGCCACCCATTGGGTCTCCAAAGACGTGCGACGATGCGCAATGCGTGGGCGTAGACTGGTGGCCCACGAAGGCGTCGCATCTAGTAGTCCGGGAACAGGATTTCCTGGATCGCCCTGGGATCGGGGCGAATCCTGAGCATTGATTGTCAAGGAAGGGCAAGAGGAGGAGGCCTGGATGCGGCATCAGCCACGTACCGGTACTATACCTATTAGTTGCGTACAATGCCACCTACGCCGCCGCGTCTCTCCGCCAGCATCAACGACCGCGTTCTCCGTGTTTTCTTTCCTTTCCGTCTGATCGGCAAACGGCTGCCACGACAGCGAAGTCACACGTCAGGCGGCGCTCCCACTGCAGTCGCAGACGCCCCGAGTGGCCCGCGGATGACTGGCCGCACCGCCATGGCAGTGGCGTCCACGGCGTTCAGTGAACGGTGGTCCAGCGTGGCGGGAGAGAAACGCTTGACAGGGTTCGCGGTGTCACGGTGCGAGCGCGAAGGATCTTGACGTTGTCGTGCCTGACCGTGGGAGATTCCGCGCGCCACTCGGACGCGCCGGCGTAATCCTCGCCCTCTCTTCCTGCTTCGGACGCGTTGTGCAATCGAGTGATGGCGAGCGAGAACGACGAGGGAAACAGACACCTCGAAGACAACCGATGGATTCCATCATGGAAGAAGAACAAGAGGAAGAACTCGTGCGCGAGCGCACGACAAAGGAAGGAAACAGGCGAGCACAGCGCACTGACGCACGTCGGACGATGCGCTTCAACAATGGAGACCTTCGTTTTTTTTTTTTTTTTATCGCAGGCCTTTCCTTGATTGGTCGTAAGAATCGAATCGAACCATCGCCAGCTGGGGGTGGGATGAGACCACGAGCGTCCGGGGGTGTTGCTCATCGGGACGATGGCCGGATGCTCCCTCGGTCCCCCCAGCTGGACTGGACCGTGACATAGAGAGAGCGGTGCGCGACGCGTGATGGCTACTGGACTGGACTGTCTGGAGGTCTCCACTGTGGACACCGCAAGCCCTTCTCCACGGCCAGTGTCGTGGCGTTCTCTCCAGAATCTCTCCTGTCTGCTTCAGGCTCGCGGACAATGGCGAGGCATGTTGGCAGAGCGCGGACTGAACATCTACTGTACGCACGCGCTACGTAGATACTCGGGGCGTGGCACTCGTGCACCGACACGACACGACGGCGAAAAAGGAGACGTCCGGCACCTTGAAGGTGGGCCTCGCGTTCCTGGTTGCCTTCTTCTACTGTACAGTTCAACCGCGAGCGGAGGTGGTGTCCATCTTCCCCCTCTCCTCGCGCTTCCCAGAAGCTGGATTTCCGATCGGCCATCTGGCGTGGCCACGGTGTGGGGAGCTGATCCGCTCGAGGCCGCTCGTGGCCACCGAGACGCCTGATGCGAGACCTGTTCAACTTCCCCCTCGTTGCCCACGGTCGTTCGCTGTGAGTGCTCTGATTCAGAGCGCGCGGCCGTCCCCTCCGCCGGCCCAACGCGCCGTAGCAGGCCACAAGTCGAGCCGCCATGGCGCAACGTCGGACACGGTCGATTTGTGACTGCTCCCCGTGCGTGATGGCATGGCAGGGGCCGTCTCAGCCTCGGAACTCACTGAACAGTGTAGTGGATGCCAGGGAAGGTCTGGACGCACGAGAACAAGAGGCTGCCACGTCAGAACGATCTCACCAACACAGTGCAGCGCCACCTTTCTCCTCTCTCCTCTCTCTGCCGCTGGGGTGCGCTTTGCAGTGGGTTGCCCGCTCAGCAAGCCGCAAACTGCTGCCAGCGCGCACAGTTGCACGAGGCCCGAGTTCTATCCCACAAGCACCACAGTCGGTTTGTACCGTACATAGGTGGAAGCTGTGGTACTGTAATTCGGTAATGTCGTGAGAACCGCTGCCGCTGGTCTCCCCCCCCCCCCCCCCCCCCCAGCTGGAGAGACCATCCGTGGTGTGCTGTTCACACGGCCACCTGCGCTGACCCAGCCGCCTCCTCGTCCTCTGTCGCCGTCGTGTGGGCTCGTTTCTGTCGCCAGGTGCTTTTCCCCCGCTCCCTTGTCTTTCCGGCCGCCAAGAGCGAGCGACGACAATCCACCACACTCGGCATTGTGGAGTATTAGAGACCGTCCCGGCGCGGGTGATTACTCAAGAAATCGCAGCCACCGACGCAAGCGCGCGCGGAGACCGCCCGAACGCCGCCCTTCCGCCGACCGTGGACCCTGTCCGACGCTCACTCGCCCCCTGACCGCCAGCGGCTGAATCCCGGATCCCGGATCAGACGCGCCGTACCCAGCAGCCTTCCACATCGCGTGTGATCACCCTCGCGTG
Organism: Pythium rhizo-oryzae; assembly: GCA_027475725.1. Classification (NCBI taxonomy): domain Eukaryota; phylum Oomycota; class Peronosporomycetes; order Pythiales; family Pythiaceae; genus Pythium; species Pythium rhizo-oryzae. The sequence goes on along the minus strand of JAMFLL010000112.1, from coordinate 24,082 downwards.
CGGCGACCGCTCGATCATCCTACAGGCAGTCCCAAGTCCGCCTCGTCCCCGCTCGCGCGTCAGCCACCCTCTCCCTTCTCACTTTCGAATCCACCGCGCCATGCACACGGCGCCGTTCCCGCTGTCGCCGCCGTCCTCGCACCACCACACTGGCATGAATTCCCCGCCCGCGCACGACCAGTTCGCGGCGCAGCAGTCCGCCGCGTGCAAGGCCTCGCCCGTGGGCCACAGCCCCGCGCACTCGTCTCAGCGCGGCGGCGCCGATCCGGCGTCCCCGTCGTCCGGCTCGGAGCGCTCGAGCGCGTCGTCGCCCATGCTGAGCGACGAGACGTCCTCGACCACGAGCGTGCGCGCGATCCTCGCGTCGATCTCGGTCTCAGCCGGCCCCAACAGCCCACAGAAAAAGCGCCGGCGCGACGAGGAGTACTCGCAACTTAAGGTGCTCCAGCAGCCCAAGCCCGGCGCCGCGCGCGCCGGCCCACCGCTCACGGCGACCCACGAGATCCGGTACCTGCGCAAGGAGGTCGCCGACATGGAGCAGCAACTGCAGTACCTGGAGAGCAAGTGGGTCGAGGCGATCCCGGACGAGCGTGTGCTTGCGAGCGCGTGCTACTCCGCCAAGGAGAAGTGGACCACATCGCTCGTGGAGCAGGAGAACGCCGAGCTGCGCGACCAGCTCACGCAGCAGCAGTTTATCTTCGCGTCGCTCCAGAGCTCGATCCTGCAGGCGCCGCTCCAGGCGCAGTGCCGCGAGATGTGGGACGCGATCCACCTCAAGACACGGCTCAGCACAGACCCGGAGGAGCGCGTGAAGCAGCTCCACGCGCACATCGACACTGGTATCTCGCTGACGCCCGAGATCGTCCAGCGGTTCACGCACGACATCGCCAGCAGCCCGACGCCCTACTCGCAGACCAACATCACGGGCGGCGCGAGCCACACGTTCATCTCCAACGTGTTCGTGATGGAGCTGCCGCACACGTCGCTAGTAGAAGTCTTCCAGGCCACGCTCGGCTACTACGCGCAGCTGCCGCAGGAGATGCAGCGATGCCTCGCCACCAAGATGGCCGTCCAGGTACGCCGTTTTTAGCCGGCTCCTACCACGGTCTCACTTACTGACGTACGCAATGATTGTTTCCACAGCCGCACAACCTGCTGGCCAAGATCCGCCAGTACGCCTCGGTGACGTTCACGAACGAGTTCTTCGCGACGACCGTGAACACGATCTTTGGCGCCAAGATGGTCGACGGCGTCGCCGTGATCCACTCGGACGCGATCGTCCACGACCCGCTGTTCCCCACGCCCGCCGACGAGCCCATCAGCCGGCTCGGCCTCAACGCGTACGTCTGGTATTGCCCACCTATCCTCTAGTACCAGGCTGCCTTCTAACACTCACTATGCATCGACAGCATCACGATCACGCCCGTGACGGACGCCGTGACCGGCAAGATCGCCAAGATCGTGCTGCGGCGCGTGCTCGTGTACCGGTACAACCTGCTGCCGCACGACCCGATCGTGCACAAGGACATGAAGCTCAACCAGTGCGTGATCAACGGCGACCTCTTCACGGCCATGGTCTGCCAGAACCTGCGGCACCAGCGCCCGGAGCTCATCGAGCAGGCCGGCGCCGGCACCTACCCGGGCGCGCCGTGAAGTGCGGGTGGGCTGTTTTATGTACTCGATGGAATCGTGGTTTTCTCCGATATCAAGTTATACAGTGTACTGAGTTTCACTACACACACACACACGCAAAAAAGTACGACGGGATCTGTTGTTGAGGATTATGGGGGACGCGCTTGTTTACGTGGAAGCCGCCTCGCCCGGCGCGTGATGATGGGAGGAAGAGCTGTCAAAAGGCTGCTGCTCATCGGCCGTGACAACGTCGCCAGGCGGAGCGTGGCGTCATGTGCCCTAGCAGTCCAGAATAATGCCCTGGAGCGTTCGCTGGATGATGGCAGGTTCGCTGGATATCCAGCACTGGACGAAACTGTGGATTTTGCGCTTTTCGGTGCTGAACTCGCCAGGAAGGAATCCGCGGAAGATGGAAAGGCGGGCCAATGCACAATCCAAGCGCCAAGTTCAGTTCACTCCCTTTGGAAAGTTTTCCAGCGGGACGAGGGATCATGTCCCCCCTTGTCCGACCTGACCTGACCTGACTTGACGGCAGGGCAGGGCTCACAAAGCAACTGCAATCTCCGGAATCCTGATGCCCACGACATGCGACATCTGTCTTGCGTTTTGTATGGAGGCTTTCGGGACGTTTGCTCATGGCGGTCTGTCATCCGCAACACAGATCCAGCGGACAAATCCATCGAAACCAGGTTTTGGGACCGATACAGTACCTCTAAAATCGAATATGAGTTCACCCGATGAAACATGATGATGGCAGCTTGGCGATGCGCCAACCCTAATCGGGTTTCCAACCCTGGACCAGACGCGGCGAGCCAATCAAGTCGACCGGGGTGGGACATCCCAACACTCCGCCACTTCAGGTCATCACCGCTTCATCTGGACCAAATCCAGAGTTCCTGGATCACGGGTGGCAAGATCCACGCATTGCGTCAACACGGAACAGTTTACCGAACGCGCCGCCGGCCCGGAACCGAAACCAAACTTGGGCCAAGAACAAACACGAGAACAAAGCTGCGGTGGTCACCACCCTCTACGGACAACCACTGTGGTCATGGGGCTCTTTTGCTGAGACGCTCGCGGGGCTCCGCCGCGAGTCGCCGCCACAATCACCGGCGAACGCCACCGTCGATCCTCCTCCTGTACAGTACTGTACAGCGGATACGGTACGGTACAGTCCGTGAACAGCTCCGTCCTTCGTGTTTGGAAGAAGCAAGGTCTCTCTCTCCGTGGGAGTGATTCGTTTGCCGCGTGGTCCATCATCATCCTCCTCCGTCGTTTAGGCGCTGGGTTCTTGGTGTATCCGCTCTCGCCCAACGAACCGAGCCGAAGCGTTTGCGCTAGCCTCGACGGACACCGCCATCCCTCTCCCCACCCGCTTCCGAAGCTGTACAGTATCCGTGGGGCTTCTCGTCTCGCTCTTTTAGTTGGCAGTCAAGTCACCCGTGACGCGGCGTTCTGTATCGAACGAAATGACGGGCGACGCGCTGGAATTCGACTGCACTCTGCGACTCGCGGCGACCATCATGACCGCCCAGCGAGACCGAGAGCGCGCCGTGCCCCCGCTCAACGAATCGTCCTCGCTGACCACGACAGCCACGACTTCGTCGCCGTTGCGTCGGGATGATGACGAAGACAACGACGACGACCGCCACTTCGAGAGCCGTCGACGCAAGCTGCGCAAGGTGTCGCCGCGCAGCGTGGGCGGCGCGAGCACGCACAGCAGCACGAGCAGCGGCGGCGAAGAGGACGGCGGCGACGACGATGGCGAGCTGGACGTCGACGCGTTTGTCGCGGCGCGCAGCAACTCCACGCGGAAGTCGCCTCTGCCAGCAGCCGTACGAAACATGTTGCTTGGATAGTAATCATGGCTGTGGTGTTCTCATGCGAATTGTTTGGCGTTGCGAATAGCATGAGCTCAAGTACCTGCGCCATGAAGCGGCGTCGCTCGAGCGCGAGTTCCGCCACCTGTGTGCCAAGTGGAAAAAGCACTTGCCCGACCAGCGCGTGCTGCTGCGCGCGTGCGAGGCCGCCAAGCAAAAGACCATCACGATGCACGTCGAGCGCATCAACGCCGAGCTCAAGCAGCAGCTGCTGCAGCAGCAGCTCTTCTTCTCGTCGCTGCAAAGCAACCTGAGTGAGTCGCCCCTGTGGAGTAGCAACAAGACTTGCCTAGGCATCTTCCGCGACGTGCACCACGAGCTGCGGCTCACAGGCGCCGACGAGCCCACACGACAAGCCGCGCTGCGTGGACGCTTCGAGTCTGCACGGCTGCGCGCCGCTGCGACGATCGACACATACACGCGCCAGTTTGTCCGCACCACGACGCTCTCCACTCCGTATTCCCAAACAGGCACGTCCGGCACGGAGGACTTCACCTTCCTCTCGAACGTGTTCATCTGCAAGATCCCGAATGCCACACTGAGTGATGTCTTCGCGGCGACGGTCGACCACTACACAAACCTCCCGGAACAACTGGAGCGGCACCTCGCGATGCGATTGAAAACCACGGTAGGTCTCCACTCGGGTGGTCTTAAACAGATCCTCCCTTCCTGTATCTCACGCGACGTGTTGTCTCGTACACACAGCCGATCTGCTCACTTGGCGAAGCCCACCACTACTCGCAGCTCGAGTACGGCAGCGGCGTGTTCGCCGGCGTGCTCTCGAACGTCACGTTCCAGGCTGAGAGGCTCGCGGACGACCTCGCGATCGTGGTGGTGGACTTTGTCGACCACGACGAGCGCCACCCACACGACGCGACCGAGAACGCACTGAGAAAGGACGGCATCAGCATGTACGTATCTTTGGGCATGATGGTGATCAGAGCAAACGCTGACAAGGCCGTTGAATGGACAGGATCGCGCTGACGCCCGTAGTAGACGAGGAGACCGGCCAGCCCTGCATCCTGCTGCGGCGGCTACTGGTGCACCGGTATAACCTGCTCTCGAACTCCTCACGGCTCCACACCGAAGTCAACTCGCTCGTGCCCTACCTCAACGGCGACCTCACCATGGCCATGCTCTGCCAGGCGCTCCAAGCCGCCAACGCACGTGCGGCCTGAATTATGAAATGATTTAACCCGATTCTCAAAATTTCGCATTATACCTATCCTTCCGTAAAATTCCACCCATATTCCGGGTTTACGGTAAGTGGGCAGAGCGCACTTAATGCGCACTTAGTGGGATGACGGCCGAGTGCTTGGCGCTCCGGGAGAGGTCCATTGTCCTCGCGGTTCTAAAGCGCGGGGAACCAAGCGAACGGGGGGAAACCCGCGGGTCTATTCGCGCCGCCGACCGGCGTTCCGAGCGCCCCCCTCGCTGGTCTACGCGCTGGATGGCGCGATGCCCATGGCCGATCAGCCGCGACTGCCCCCGGGGCTCCCGGCGCTCGACACGGGCGGCCAGTGCCGCACGTGCGGCTGCCTCAACTTCAGCGCCACGGAGGACGAGTGCAGCAACTGCCTGCGCGCGCGTCAGGCCGCGGGCGCCGCCGCCGCCGCCGATGCCAACGGATCGGCGCGGCGCCACCCGTTCCTGCCGGCTGTGAGGCGGCCCGCGCCCAGCGCGGCGAGCGCGACGGCGCCGAACGGGACGACGCGACCGTCGGGAGCAAGCACGACGACGGCTCCAGACGCGTCGCGTGCGAAGGAGAACACAGGACAAGCGACGGCCGTACCGGTTCCGAATGGACTCACGCGCGTCGATGCGAATGCGCGGGCGAGTGGCGGTGATGTGGGGGTGACGGCGGTGCGAAACGCAACGGGGGCAGGGCACGAGCAGCAGGCGGTGAAGGCGGAAGCGGGCGCGGCGAAGATCGGTCGACCGGGCTCATCGTTGCTGTCGTCCTCTGGATCGAGTGCGAGTGTCGCTGCTTCTACGACAAATCACCCCGAGCCTCCGACACCAGCGCCAGCGGCAGCTCCCGCCGCCGCGGTCGTCACGGCTCCTGCTGCCCCCGCGAGTACCACACGCACAAGCAGCTCGAGCTCGGGCGACAAGCGATCGCGCAAGTCGCGTGAGGTGATCGACCTGATCTCGTCCGATGAGGAGAGCGAAGACCACAAGCGGCGCGCCGCCAAGCGGGCGCGTCAAGACGCTCGGATGCGCAAGAGCAATGCGCGGCTCACGTTGCGAAGCGAGGATTTGGAGCAGGACGAGGACGATGTGGCAGTAGCCGCTCCGGACAGTGACGAAGCAGAGAGGATACGGCCGGAGCCTCCGCTGGCGCGGAGTTTCGACTCGATCGATTTTGATGAGGGCGACTTTCCTAGTAACGTTGACGTCGCAAATATGCTGCGAGAACGAGCCCAGGCGTTAGCTGGCGCCAAGAGCACCACGTCGTCTACGGTGAGCACACCGACAGCGATGTCGTCTGCGCCTCCTCTTCCACCTCGCGAGCCACCGCTGATTCCGTTAGCACGCACAGAACCAACAACGACACCTGTCACAACTGCAACCGTTGCTCAGACCACCACACCGACGACCGCGCCAACGAATCTCCCCTCTGCGTCTTCAGTAGTACCCCCACCTCAACATGTCGGCGTATCTGATGTGGTGCAAAACGGCAATGCTAGCGAACAGCAAACTCCAGTGCAGGAAACATCGCCAGCTGACGTGGCCGTTGAACGTTCGCAGTCTGCACCAACGCCGGATGTGTCAGCCTCTGTGACAGCGTCACGGCCCAAGCGTCAACCAGAGACTCCCTCAACCACGGAGATCTCACAGCAAGCTCCCAGGTTCACTGTAGAGGCGGCAGCAGACCCAACAACCCCTGCCAAGGCATCCATAGTAGCGCCGGCTCCGCAGGTTCCGCCTCCTGTTCAGTCATCGAACATATCGCCGACAACTCCTCTCCCCGTCGCTTCAGTCCAAACAACATCAGCCGCGACGCCTTTACAGCTGGAACCTTCACAGGTCATTCCAACGCCACCGACGTCAACGCATCCCGTGTCTTCACACGAGACACCAACAACAGTGCCAGCATCCAAGCCCGTACCTCCTCCGAGAACCTGGCCATCGGTTGATCCAAGTTCTGCCTCGCTGAACGATCTCATCGTTCTCGACGACAGTGATGATGAAAGCGACGAGGACCAAGACGGCGAATGTGGGTCAGCGCTATTCCAGTCCCGGCGTTTCCAGTCAATTGTTTTCAACGCGCGTGATTTCATGACAGCCAATGAGGGGCTGAATCTTGCACGACGAAGTAGCACAGTTACGCAGCTACCAGCATCTTTGATGGCGACCGAAGCTGTCGTCACTTCAACAACGCTGTCAACGTCAGCACTGAATTCTGCAAATGAAGTGCTCGCGACAACTGAGCCTGCCCACGAACAGTCCCTTTCGGTTAGCGCTGTTCCACACCAAGCGAACGTTCTCCAGGCAAGACGGAAACATCCGACAGTCGATTCAGAGCCTTCCGCTCTGCGCGCTGAAGCCTCCACAAACTTACCAGCTTCAATCAAGATCGAACAGCCTTCACCTTCGCGCTCGGCTACGGTTAGACGGATCATCAAACCAACGCTCGGTCATTGTTCCACGGAGTTTCTCGACTTTATGCGTGATTCTGTGGATGGTGATGATGAAGATGAAGACGAGCTGGCCAGGGCGAAGCTCCTAGAAGTTGTCGATCTGACGAACCTCAGTGACGAGTCTGGAGATGATGATGATGACGATGAGGATTACTTTGAGATTCTAGAAGTGGCGGGGCCACCTTCCGATGTGCCATCAACTACAAATGGAGGACCCGGGGCGAATGACTCGAGCGGTACGATCAAGGAGAGTGAGGTGCCGATCAAGGACGGTCAAATTTCATCCGGACCCGTCGAAATCAAGCGTAAACGCGCTCCGCGGCCAAAGGAAACATGTGCGATATGCGAAGAGAAGGCGTGGATCCGGGCCCTCGTACATTGTCCGGATTGCAAGAAGTACTATCACAAGAGGTGTGCGCGCGAGTACGGTGACGAAAACGTCTGTTACATCTGCGATGCAGACGGAATGATCGACGATTCCGAGCTGACAGACGAGCACAAGAACGAGCTCCTCAGCTTGCTTGGGGCATTCAGACAGTCACCAGAGGTCGACCAAGGCGATGACGAGGACGAGGGCGATGCGGAGGAGAAGAACGATACTGAGGTCGTGGTGGACCGGGCAGCGCTTTTGGAGACCGTTGCCACCACGAAATCCACGCAGCGCTGGAAAGAGTTCCTCACCGTGTCCACGGCGCATGTGGAAGACAGCTTCAACCGTGTGACGAGTCAGATCTCCCAAGAGCTGCAGGATGAGGAGAGGAAGCGCAAGTACACGCGAGGCTTCGTTCAAAAGGAAGAGTTTGAAAAGGAGATGACCGACGTGCTGGATCACTACGCTGGTCTACAGGACCGAGAAGAGCGCCGCCTGAGAGAAGATCGCTCACGTGCTCCAGCTGAGCCAATCCCACCTAACGGAGCAGATACTTCAGCGCCCGGTGTTGTGGCGAATCCTCAGGTTGTGGAAAGCGCGGCCGAGCGTCCAGTCTCAACTCAAGTTGCCCCGGACCCTGCCTCCAACATTGGAACCAAGTGACAATGGAATTGTGAGTCGAACGTTGCTCTATTGTTCGTTTAGTTTTGCTAGGGTATTTATGCGGCGGCTTCCGCACCCCATGCGATGGAATAAATGATGCCGTATGAAGTGAGAACTCGAGCGAGACAGGGAGCGTGCTTCCGTTGGCGCCACTCTTCATGTACTTCGCTTTATTCCTCGGGCTCGTCGTCGCAGACGTCTTCGACCTCGTCGTATGCGATGTACGTCGCGTTGCCGATCGAATTACGGCGGCCTTGAAGGACCTCCAGTCGCCCCAGCTCGTCCGGCTGGCGGCGAGACTGGATCATGCAGCCCAAGCACACGCGCACTCGTGTCGTCTCCGTGCCCACAAACACCGGTAGCTTTCGGCAACATCGCCCGCATGCGACTTCACCGCACAAGCGACAGTTGTGGCGCTTGCGGAGGAACGAGAAGCTCGAATCGCAGATGGTGCAGTTGTGGCGCGTCTCGCCCTTGACAAGCTTGCCCTTCTCGAGTAGCATACGGTGCGAGAAGCTTGCCTTCTCGGCGTAGCTGCGCAGGTTGGTGAGCCGCACAGCGATCTGGTCGAGCCACGTGTGGCGCTTCGAGGCAAAGTACTTGCTCTTGGGGTCCAAGTGCGAGGCGAAGCTGACTTCGACGACGCCAGGCACGTCGGTCTCGCGCACAATGTACACTTCGCAGCGCAGCGACGCGCGTGTGTACTTGTTGGTCGAGCGGAACTCGGGCACGCGGATGGACTCGAGGATGCGGTAGCCGATGAGCTTGTCGTCCGGGGTCGTGGACACGTCGGTGTAATCCAAAAACACCAAGTCGAGCGGGTTCAGCCCGAACGGGTTCTTGATGGCCATGTACTTGAGTCCGCAGTGGAAATACCGCGACGCGCTTGAGGGCACACAAGAGGCGAGCACGCGCGCCTCCAGCACCTGGTCGCGGCCCAGCAGGATGTTCTGCGCGTGCGCAAAGCTCTCGGTGCTCTCGCCGGCGGCGAGCAGCGACATGACGTTCTTGACGGACGCGTTCACGCGCGTCACGCCGCGGATCTCGCAGCGGCTGCGCTTGGACTTGAAGATCTCGACGCCGTGCTTGGACTTGACGTACTCCCAGTGGGACCCGAGCTGCTCGCCGCTGAGCGCGTCGCCGCTCAGGTTGTCGTCCATGCTGCTGGCGTAGCCGCTGACCGAGCTGTGGGTCTGGTTGTTGCTGCTGTTGTTGTTGTTGGTCGACGCGGATGCGAACGCCATGGCCACGCTGTGGCGGCGCTTGATGTACTGGAAGCAGCCGCGCTTCTGCGCGTCGCTGAGCTTGCCGCTCGCGCCCATCGCCGCGATGTGGTTCGTGCTCTGGTTGTTGCTGTGGTGATCGTTGGGCGTCGAGAGCGTGCTGCCCGGACTCGCCTCGGCCACGGCGCCGAGCCCGCGCGCGTCGGCGCTGTTGCGCCGCACCGGCAGCCGCCGCTCGCGCTTGTGCGTCTGCGCCGTCGGCATCTCGAAAATCGTCACTTTGCGGCGCTGCCGCGGCGGCGTGAACGAGTCGGGCGGCGTCGCCGGCTGACTGTCGTCCGTCTCCGTCTCCGCGTCCGTGTCGTGGTGCTGCTGGTTGTCAGGCTCGTCCTCGCGCGCGTCGTCGCTGTCGTAGCGGAACGCCGCCGGTCGCTCCTTGTTCAGCGCAAATTTGAACTCGGGCGACGGCGGGCCGCTGCTGCTGCCATGGTGGCGGCGCGGACAGCTCTGGTCGTCCCACGCGGCGGCGCGCGCGGGTCGCGGCGCGGCGTTGGCCACCGCAGGACTGAAAGTGTTGGAGCGGCGCAGCCGCGCGGGCGGCGGGAGCGACGCGGCGTCCATCTCTCTCTCCTTGGTGTTCTCTCTGGTTCTGGCCGGAAGCAGTCACGGGGAAGAGGTGCCGCGTTTTGGTGGCCAACGTTGGGCGCGTGCTTGTTGGCTGGAACAGGAAACCTCCTGGGAATCTCCCAACGGAACGGAAACCGAGAAAATGGGATCGCGCGGCGCGCTGGCGGCGGGCGTTCTCGGATTTGGGTGGGAACCGAAAAACGACAGAGGCGGGGGCGGGGCCGGGACGGTGGGCTTTCTTCCTCTGGTTGGGAGACGGCTGGTGCTCGTGATCACTGGGGGGCTACTTGGGCAATTTCTGTTCTCGAAAAGCGTCGCCCGTTACGTTGGCCGGAGGCGAAAAGTGAAGAGTTGGATGTTGGACTTGGCGCCGATGTAGAAGTTGGTGCAGAGGCCCCACGGCAGAAAGGAAACTGGAAACGCCTTTTCGTTTCAAGGTTTGTGCCGGGGGTTCGATTTTTTTTTCTTGTTCTCTCTCTAAACGCGTCGTTCGCCGCTGGTTCCGGAAGCAATCCAGAGCGACGACAGAGAACGCGTCAGCGCGAAGCTGTACCGAGACTCACCGAGGGATACACGGTATGGTGGTTGGCTTGTCGAAGCAAGACGGATTGTGAATCCTGTTCGCCAACGACGATGGCCTTGGCGTGCGGGGAGGATCGTACTCACACCAGCTGACAAATGCGCATCGTGGACGATCAGAACGATGTGATGAGGAAGCCAAGAGCGCAGCGTGAGCACTGACTTTCCGCCAGTCCAGACGCTTCCCGGCCGACGCGCGAAACCTCGCACGATGGCAACTTCAAAGAGTTTTTCGCAGACCTGATCAGTCATCCCGTTGCGTCACCATTTTTATCAAAACACGGAAACTTCTAAACGTTGGATTGACACATACCATGCTCACGCTACCGTGTTTTGGATTTATGACATGCAAACACACATTTTTCGAAAACGAGGCAGTTACCGGACAATGAGCGCGCCATCTCTAGACCACCGCAGGGGACCACATGGCTGCCAGACGAAATGCTCGCTGTCTGCTTGTGGGGGCTCCGCGGTGTCGTGCGAGGACTTTCGTCCATGTGGGAGCATCACCGGAGTCGAATGTTGACTCGCATGGCAGCGCGACTTTACAAAGAGGAGAAAAAAAAGAAGAAAAAAAAATCGCTGCGTTCCCTGGATCCATCGCCGAGCGTGCCACCAGCATTTTCGTTCTTTTTGTTCTCCATGGGAACACGCATGTTGCTGAGGTGGAACAAGCTTACTATTAAAGGAGGAGGGGGGAGGTACCACGACAGCTACAGACAGCACTCTACTCGTCGTTCTCGTCCTCGCCCTCTTCCTCGAACGTGTCCGACGGCACGCCGTAGATGCGCACGACCGGCTTGTTCGGGTCCTTCATGAGCACGTACTTGCCCTCGGGCTGCTCGAGCAGCGTGGTGGCGAGCATCTTGATGATACCCCACATGTTGTTCTGGTTGAGCGCGATCTGCGACGCGAACGTGTTGGGGTTGTAGCTCTGCATGCCCAGAAGCACGTGCGAGTACGGGTCCTTGGCGTTCACACGCGAGACGTACGCGAGCTTCATCTCGTCCACGCCGCCGAGCAGCGCCTGCGCCGTCCACTTGGCCAGCTTGTTCGAGTTGTTCTTGAGCTCGTTCGCCAGGATCGCACCACGCTAGAAAAGGGAAAACATAGAATATGTCAGAGATTTGAATCCGATGACATAGAAATATGTGAGGTCGATGGAGGAGACATGGTCGAGGGCTGGGTATGAAGGGATCTCTCAGCGACATAATGGTCTCCGCATGGCGAACCCGAGGGCACAACCGATTGGAATAGCGTATATATGTTGAAAAGCCATCACAGAGATCCCCTTCCCCAGCCACGCACGCAGCATCATCCCCACCATTTCCATCGAAAGGCCATGTACATACCTGCGAGTCGATCTTCTTGCGCCAGTCAATTGCGCCCGAGAGCTTGGGGTCGTACTCGTTGAGCGCGTACGTGGCCACAAAGTTCTCCTTGTTGGCCTTGAGCGACACGCCGTGCACCTCGCAACGCGTGACGAGGTTGAGGTCGCCGCCGAGGTTGAACTTGCGGTAACGGTACGCGTACGAGGCCGGGACCGAGTCGTCGCTCGCGAACGGGTTCGGGTGTTCGTACTTCTTGGAGAACGAGCCGGCCGCAGTCTTGATGACCTGCTGCGACAGGTTCTGGTTGATCATCGTGGCCTCGAGGCTCAGGCGGTCCGGGTGGTTCACCGAGTCCGGGTCGTCCGAGTTCGGCGGCTCCGACGAGTTCTCGTTGACCGTGACGAGGTCAAAGTCCGAGTTGTCGCGCTTGTCGAAGAACACCATGTTGTTCACGCGCTGGACGACAATGTCCCACGGGAACACCGAGCGGGTCGATGCCATGAGGTGCGCGAGGATGGCGTCCGTGGCGAACACGTTGGCCTCGCCGCTGGTCGCGAGCTCCTCGATGACCGGGTCGTCGGTGGTCGTGACATAGTAAAAGTCGCGGTCGTCGAAGCGCGTGATGCGGCGGTCGGTCTTGCTCGTGACGCGGTCGTACGCGGCGTCGTACTCGCCGAGTGCACCGCACCAGCGGAGGTCGTCGGCGTCCGGGATGTTGGCCTGAAGGCGCGTGAGCTGGCTCAGCTCGAACTGGTCCACGAGCGTCCAGCTCGACTCGACCTTGACCGAGGCCGTGCGGTCGATCTTGATCTCATCGCGGCGGCCCGAGAACATGCGGCGCGCATTGCTGAGGCGGTCCCAGCGCTTGTTCTGCTTCTGCTGGCCCTTGATGCGCGACTGCGCGTTCGCCGACGCGGCTGGGTCGTCGCGGCCCGGGGCGGCGCCGAAGCGACCGCCGCCACGGCCGCCACCGCGGCCGCCGAAGCGCTGCTGGTTCCACGACGGGCGCAGGCGGTCGTTGTTGCGCGGGCGCGTGGACTTGGCCGTGTCCACGAGCTGGAACGTCGCGTCCTCGTCGGCGTCGTGCTTGTACTGGAACTCGGCGTTCACGCCCGACGGGTCGCGGCGGCCGCCGCGCGGCGCGTAGTTGGACACGAAGTCCGCGGCCTTGCCGAGCTTGTCGCCCTTGTTGAACGGCGCGTAGGGCACATTCAGGAACTGCTCCGGCAGGCGCGTGGGCCCCCAGCCGTCGGCGTTCACGTCCACACGAGGCGCTTCGTACGACATCTTGGATTCTGCGGAACGCGTGGTGTTTGGAGCTCCTCGAAGGGGGGAAAGACTGATGACTCGAATAGAGCGCCGTGTATCAATCCCTCCACCACCAACCAATAGTATCGAGGGCACTACTTCAAAACAATGACTATACGTAACCGGTTACGTTCCCCCAAACCTAAAGTTTAGGGAATTGAGGAGATTTGAAGAATTTTGCTTGAGATTGGAACGTCCATGAACTGGAAGCGCCAGGGGTTTGGCATTTTCGGAGCTCTCGGAGCGTGCGGGCCGATCTTGAGCTCCATGCAAGATGAGAGCGCGTCGCTATACACTGTACGTGGGTGCCTACGCCAGGCTCAATGGCTCCCTCTGCCATTGTTGTGAGGATAATATCCCCACGAGACTCACACAGAGTGGGGCCACGGCATCCGCAGCGACAACAGATCCCGCTGTATTCATTGGCAACTCCATTCAGGAGGTTCCTCAGGGCATGCCGCTGAGGGGACATCTTCCACGAACGAAACATGCCTGGGTACACGTAAGCAGCCAGCGATGAACGACGCGACTGTGTGTGCCCGCCGGAGGTGGGAGTTCCCTCGGGCCCCCACCAAAGGCGGTGGGACTCGAGTCGTTCGTGGACCTTGATGGAGGTTGTCGCGCACGAAGAGGTCGCTCAGAGATCCGTGTGCGAACAGCGCCGCCAAACGGGACTGCGGAGAGTCCAATGCGTTGGGGCGAGTGTGGGCTCCGTTCCGGTTGGGAGCTACGGCAATTGGATCCACCTTGAAACAGTGAGTTCACCTCGACAGCTTCTCGGACGATACCCTGGTGTACGGATTTAAGCGCATCATTCGTCAGACTATTGCATTGGTAAACCCTTCTCTGGGATGCGGGTGCGGTTTTGGATCAGAACGCACCCAAGAACTCACGTTTCCTTCGTGTGCGTGAAGGAGGAGAGTTGATGAGGGAAGTGAGAGATCGGATTTTCTCTCTGGTCTATCATTCTCTCCGTGCTTCTGAGACTGTGTGGCTCGGAAGCGTTTTGCCGTTTCCTCCTGGTCGACGCATTCTGAACTCAACTCTCGCCTGGCGGGTCTCTCGTCCGCCGTTGCGCCCGTTTGCGGCGCGTTACAAACGCCAAAACGGGGATGGGTGCGGTCAAAATGCTTGTGGATCCACTCCTCAAGACGAGACGCGATTTTGAGATGCGAGGCCCGACGCCTAATCGGTCCAGAGCACACGCGAAGAACCAGAGACTGATCCCTCGAAGAAGCCTCGGCGCGGTGGGCCCCAGCACGCGTCATTTGCCAATCTCTCGCGCGCGACGCACCGCACAGTACACTGTAGCGGAGACCGACACCCCGCACCTTCACCATGTTCGGACGACCGGCACTCTGGATCGCCGCGGCGTCGGCGCTGGTGGTCGCGCCGAGCGCGTCGCCCTCGGGGCTCGTGGCTGCGGCACCGCGCGTGGGCGTCAACTGCCGCGTGCTCAAGAACCCGATCTCGATGGCGAGCCGGCTGTGCATCTGCGAGCCGTGCCACGTCTGCGCGTTCGCGTGGTCCAAGGGCTCGTGCCAGCTCATCGTGAACGCCGACACGGACGTCACGGACGGCTCGGAGGTCAAGCCGCAGCAGCAGGCGCTCGACCCGGCGAGCTGGTTCCTCAGCCAGAGCGAGCTCACGGCGTCGCGCAACGGCGTGCCGCGCGACAAGCTCAGCGTGTTCACGGCCGGTAACCATGTCGCGACGTACACGGCCGGCGACCAGCTCTTCTCGGCCGTCGCCAAGGACCTGCGCGCCACGGGCGCCAACGACAGCATCTACCTGGCCGCGTGGAGCGTGGACGAGGTGCCGTTCGAGCCCGTCAGCGACAAGACCGGCGCGAGCTCGGGCTTCAAGGCGCTGTTCAGCGGCGCCATGGCGCGTGGCGCGGACTTCCGCGCGCTCGTGTGGCAAAACCTGCTCGAGAAGGACCAGAACATCAAGATGCGCGATTACATCAACGCGCTGCCGGTGCCGGCGAACGCCTCGGCGGCCGCGCGCGGGCGCATGATCATCGACGACCGCCTGCCGACGCTGACGTCGTCGCACCACCAGAAGACGCTGTTCGTGCGCCAGAAGGACGAGACCGTCGCGTACCTCGGCGGTATCGACCTCACGTCGGACCGCTGGGACACGATGTTCCACAATGAGTCGGCGTTGCGCAAAGATGCCAAGATCAACCGCGGCTTTGACGGCTGGCTGGACGCCCACATGCGCGTGGTCGGGCCCGCGACGCTCGACGTCGGCAACAACTTTGTGTCGCGCTGGAATTCCAAGACCAAGCCCACGCAGGACACGCTGGACAACCTCATCCAGTACAAGAACCCGGAGTACGCGCCGGTGCCGGCACTCGACGCCAACGGCCCGCTGCGTATCCCGCAGACGGGCTCGGCCAGCGTCCAGATCACACGCACGTTCAGCTGCAAGTACAAGGGCTACACCGAGTTTGCGCCCAAAGGTGAGCGCTCGATCCTCAACTCGCGCCTCAAGGCCATCCGCCAGGCCAAGAACTTTGTGCTGGTCGAGGACCAGTACTTTATCGAGGTGCCCGAGCTGCTCGCGGCGCTGCTCGAGGTGCTGCCGCGCCTCCAGCGGCTCATCGTCGTCGTGCAGCGCACGCCGAGCGACACCAAGATCACGGGCTACGAGAAGTACCTCTTCGACATGGTCGCGCCGATCCAGAAGCGGTTCCCCAACAAGTTTCAGCTGTACACGCCCAAGGAGTCGCGCAAGCTGTACCTGCACACCAAGATCGTCGTGGTCGACGACGTGTTTGTGTCGATCGGTTCGGCCAACTGGAACCGCCGCAGCATGACGTCGGACTCGGAGATGGCCGCGAGCGTCGTGGACAGCGACCTCGCGGTCTCGGCCGACGGGCTGCTGGTCGCCAAGACCGCGCGCGACTTCCGTGTGCGCAAGTTCATGGAGTACACGGGCAAGAGCTACGCTGAGATCGACGGAATGCGCTTCATCGACGCCGCGAACGCGCTGGATGTCGCCGCCAAGGACCCCAGCACGATCATCGAGCCGTTCGAGGTCCAGGAGAAGGCTACGTTTGCGGCCGTGACGGATGTGCTCCACCAAATCGCTGACCCGGACGACACGTGCTGATCTGGACAGTTACAGTCTGCGTAGTACATCCTCTTTTGTAGGAGTTCAGGGCCGCCATGAGTGAAGTGATTTTTGTGTGTGTTTTCACTATGGTAATCGCAGTAAATGAAGTACCAGTGAACGATTTTGGATTCACGCGGGGGCTCACTGGCTTTTCATAGAGGCTTGGATCAAGACAGGGATCTCCTAACCTTCAGGGCGACAGAAAAAGACAGTGATCTTGGCATATAAGACTTCCTCAGGTTGAAGGGCCGAACGTTCATGTTGGTGTGATTGCATACGCGACTAAAGAAAATCGAAAGGTACCACTACTCGCAAGCGAGTGAGAACCAAGAGGGCTTTACACCCACTGGACCTGGGTCACGTACTGGTCGATGAAGCTGCGACCGGCCGAGACGCGCGCGTACACGCCCGGGTAGCCGAGCTGGCCGCAGCCGCGGCCCCAGCTCACGACACCGACGAGCGTGGTGGTGCCGTTGTTGTTGACGACGAGCGGACCGCCCGAGTCGCCCTGGCACGAGTCCTTGTTGAGCTGGCCGCCGGCGCAGATCATCGTGTCGGTCACGCTCAGCGCCTTCTTGCAGTCGGCGTTCGAGACCAAGTCCACGTCCACCTGGAGCAGCACATTCGACTGCGTGCCGCCCGACGAGGTGGTGCCCCAGCCGAGCGTCGTGGCCGTGGCGCCCACGGGCTCGTCCGAGCCGTCAGCGGCCGCGAGCTTGACCGGCGGGTACGACACCTCGGACTCGAGCTCGAGCAGCAGGAAGTCGTTGCCCGTGCTGGCCGAGCGGTACTGCGGGTGCTGGATCTTGCGGAGCACCTTGACCGCCGTGCCATCCGTGTTGCCCTGGAGGAAGTGCGTGCCGACGTTGACGTAGACGATGCTGCTCGCGCAGTGCGCGGCCGTGAGGATCCACTTGGGGTGGATGAGCGAGCCGCCGCAGAAGCTGCGACCGGCGGCCGTGCTGCGCATGCCGGCGACGTACTGCGACGTGCCCACGGGCACTTCGGTGCCACCGAGAATGAGCGGCACAAAGGCCGAGGTGCCCTTGACCCAGTTAAGGTCGGTGATGTCCGAGTGGTACTTCTCGTAGCTCACGGGCTGCGCGGAGGCGGCCGTGGCGGCGACAACGGCGGTGAGGGCGGCGGCGATCTTCATGGTGGCTTGGGAGGGGAGAGGTGGGGAAGTCGACTTGGGCTTTGGAATGCAAATTGCGGAATGAGAACGAGTTCACACTGATCAAGCTCTGTGGGTTAGAGGAAGGTGGCAGGAGAGCAGGAGTCGCTGTACTCTAAGACGCCACTGCGGGAAGGGGTTACCTTACTGGATGGAACCTCACAGTCTCGGGGACCCACGTTTCCTATCAGATCTATTCTGTCCCCAGAAGATCTAGGGACGTCTAAAGAATGGAACCGCACTGGAGTTCCTCGTTGACGAGGTTCCGTGGACGTAGAAAACATGCTCGCAGCCGCGAAAGCTCTTCCGGATCAGATCATTGGCGCACGACGACGTCGTCTATCCAGGTTCTGGATATCAGGCAGCGAGTCGCTGCCGCTGCCAGCGACGGCATGCCGACACAAATGCTGTGCGCAAGCTTGGCACAACCACAAATCCGCTTCGAAGCGCAGTCGACACTCTTGATCATTTTAGATGTGCACGGCAAGCAGCGTCAAGTGCGCCTTTTGGGCGGTGGGCGGGCGGTGGTGCCACTGCCCGTTTCCCATTCTCCGTCCGAGAAGTTCTCGGCCGCAATGTAATCAGATCCGGCGAAGGAACGGTGGGATGCTCAAAATGGCGGTCTCATTATTAGTTTATGAAGACTCGTTCAAACGCTCCATGTGATCATTCTGAGCTTTTTGATTCGTACACCCATTTATTACTATAAGAGGTTTTGGGCTGATTTGCTCGATGCCCTTTGTGCCCCTCAAGATCCTTTCGAGATCTTGCGCTCGTCCTTGAGTAACTCGATAGAACTTCGATCCTAGAAGGTATGCAAGGGAAGGCGCACGGGAAGGCGAAGCGACAAAGGACATCTCACATTGTACTAGACTGTTTTGATAGGAGTACATCAGGCGAATCGAATGTCCCAGAGGGCCTGGGCCGGCCATGGCCTCTGGGACATTCGATTCAACTACACACTGCGCGCATTCGGCACTCGAGTGAATTATCAGACGAGAGCGTCATCACCTCCCTTCGTCGTCGACTAGATCCTTCCACCCATCGCGTTCTGGGTAACGCACACCAGGGCGCTCAGTCTTAGCCAAGGGCTTCACGTAACCAGACTAACCGATCCATCACCAGTCCATCACGCGCTCAACTGCACTTGGTCTTCCAGTCTGCCACTCAGCAGATCTACGAAGCTACCATCACTGAACTCGAGAGGTGTTCTTTGGGCTCGACGCGGCGACGTACGGCGTCTCCTCCGAGTTATCATCACCAGTGCTCGCTGTCGTGACGGTTGCCTCGGTGGCCCCGCTTGGACGCTGATCTAGCGCTTGCTGTCGCAACTCGCGCTCCCGTCGACGCGCCCGCCGGCGGCGACGACGACGGCGCCTCTCTCGGCGTCTCTCTTCGGAACTCTCACTGTCGTAGCTCGAGCTCAAGTCACTATCATCATCGCTGCTACCGCTGAGGTCGCTGGCCTTTTGGCTTTTCGAGGCCGCGTTGGGCTTCCTGCTTGCCGTCTGCCTGCTTGCCGTCTTGACCACTGCTGCCTTGGACTTTTTTCGGCTATCGCTATCACTCTCATCAGAGTCACCGCCGGCAGCGCCTACCGTGAGCTGAACCGTCGGGTCGTCTTTCGTCTTTGAGCCATCCTGGTTCTCCTCTTCGCTGTCCTTGGACTGGCCGCACTTGAAGATACATCCGCAGAGAGCTAGGATCGCGATGCCTCCCACGCTGAGGCCGATCGTCAAGTAGAGCTTGTTGCGCTTGCGCTTGGTCTCGACGTCGATGCCGTACGAGGGGCTGCTGCCTCCACCGCCGCTGTAGCCGCCGCCGCCACTGTAGCCACCACCATAGCCGCCACCGCCGCTGTACGATGGAGACGACTTGGGCGGGATGTTGGTGCACGTCGAGTTCTCGACGCAGTAGATAGTGTTGGAGCCGTTCACGTTGTACACGAACGGATACTTGCGCAGGAACGGCGCCCCCATGACCCAGCCCGAGTACATGTACGGGTAGTCGCCGGCGAGCACCTTCACCTGGGAGGTGCCATTGATGGGAACGGTGTACTCGCTTGGGTCGAGGAAGAACTCCCACGTACCGATCTGCATCGTGAGCCGTGGCAGCTTGACGCTCGTGTCGCACGTGTACCCTGTTGTCGAGTACGTTGAGCCGAGCGCCGTGCACGTGTAGAGGTATCGGCGCTCAAAAGTATCAAGTGTGGTTGAGTATAACCCGATGAACGGCAGCGCCGGATCATAAGCCACACTGCCCGCCGAGTACGTGCACTCGCGGGTTCCGTTCGCTAGGGGAACCTGGAAGCATTTCATCTCCGCCCCGGACATGGTCACTGCCTTGGTGGCGCCTTTCTTGGTCAGCAACGCGCGGTCGAGCGTGTCCAGCGAGAGCTTCGAGTCGGACGACGACTGGCCGAGCTGCAAGGCGACCGTCGCTACCTGACTGTCGAGGTACATGGACGCTTGGTCGTAGTCTTTACTTCGTTGCTTGAGACCGAGAACACCCTGGATACTCGGGTCGGCTTGTGGCAAATTGTCGTACACGACGAACCCGTCGAACCCGTTAAACGTCTGGCCCGCGATGATCACCTCTTTGAAGCGCCTGGTCTTGCGCGGCACGTTCTTGTCAAATCGCTCGAAGCGTGCCTTGGAGTAGCCCGACGTGGTCGTCGTGATGCCGTCGGCGCACGACGGGCCGTCCAGTGCTGAGCACTTGACCCACACGCCCGTCTCGTACAGATCCACCAGCAGCTTCACGGGCACCGAGTCGAGTGTGACGGTCGCCAAGTACGTGCCGTTCTCCGTCACGGTCAGCGCCGCCTGCCCGGCCGCGAGCGCCGCGGCGCCGAGCGCGCGAAGGATCGGCGCCATTTACTAGGACTGATCAGGGTATCGCCGACGCGCAGATCGCGAGTGGTAGTGGTGTTGTTTTCCAACTGCGCGCGCCCGCACGCTCACAGAAACACCATCACTCAAGCGCACACATGACCAGCGGGCGCCGGTACGGTACCGGTACGAGAACCGGGAGGAACCGAGGCGTACGTATTAGTTGCCGTGCTGCAAGCCGTTGCCCATCGCGAGACTCGTTTGTTGAGCTTTAGGTTCAGATCTTGTGGCGCGGAAGGGCGCTGTACCCAATTGGTCAAGAACGACCAACACTCCACCAATTGATGAGATCAAGTTGACGTGTTTGGTCCAGATCCACTTCAACTCTAGTTGCCATCAGGGACACTGACACTAGATGCCACCACATCCGACGCGGCAATCATTGCACAGCATGCTTTGGGCTCGACGCGGCGACGTACGGCGTCTCCGACGAGTTGTCGTCACCCGTGCCCGCCGTCGCCACGGTCGTCTCGGTCGCTCCGCTTTGCCGCTGCTCTAGCGCCTGCTGGCGCAACTCGCGCTCCCGCCGACGCGCGCGTCGACGACGGCGACGGCGCCGCCTCTCTCGGCGTCTCTCTTCAGAACTCTCGCTGTCGTAGCTTGAGCTGAAGTCGCTATCACCATCACTGCTGCTGCTGAGGTCGCTCTCCTTCCTGGTTTTCGAGGTGAATTTGTGTCCGTGCTTGGTATTGGCTTTCTCGACTTTTGTCGCCCCTTCCTTCGATTTCGTCTTCCGGCTGCCCTTGGAGCTACTCCCATCTGAGTCATCGCCTAGAGCCACTGCCACGCCGACAGCGAGCGCGACTGTGGCGTCTTCGGTTGTCTTGGAGGTGTCTTCGTTGTCAGGTTTGGCGTCTTCGGACTGGCAGCCCTTGCACACGCACCCACAAAACGCGAGCAGCACCACGCCGCCAACGCCGAGGCCGATCGACAAAGCAAGCTTGCTGCGCTTTCGCTTGGTGTCGACATCGATATCATACGAAGGGCTGCTGCCTCCGCCACCACTGTAGCCGCCTCCGTAGCCGCCGCCGCCGCTGTACGATGGAGACGACGTGGACGGGACCCAGGTGCACGTCGAGTTCTCCGCGCAGTAAAACGTATCAGAACCACTTCGGTTGTACACATACGGATACTTGCGGAGAAATGGCGTACCAAGCACGAATGCGCTAGAGTACATGCTCGGGATGTTTCCGACAAGCACTTTGACTTGTGAGGAGCCCGCGATCGGGGTTGAGTACTCGCTGGGATCCAGGAAGACCTCCCACGACCCGATCTGCATCGTGAGTCGTGGAAGCTTGACGGTCGAATCGCACGTGTAGCCGGTCTTGCCGTACACTGAGCTCAATGCGGAGCACGTGTAGAGGAATCGGCGCTCCATCGCATCGAGTGATGTATACGATAGCCCGAGATAAGGAAGCGCAGGATCGTACGCCACGTCGTCATCAGTCGACGTGCACGCGCCATTGGAGCCGTTCAGGAAAGGGACAGAAAAGCAGTCCATCGCAGAGGATGCTGTCACCGTTCTTGTGAGCCCCTTCTTCGTCAGTAAGGCTTGATCGATCGAGTCGAAAGAGAGCTTGGAGTCGTTCGAGGACTGGCCGATTTGAATTGCCACAGTCGAGACTTGGTCGTCGACGTACATGGACGATCGATCAGTGTTTCGAAAGTCAGGACTGGCCTGTGGAATACCTAGGATCCCTTGGATGCTTGCGTCGACTTGGGGCATCGGATCGTAGATCACATACGCGTCGAATCCGGTGAACCTCTGGCCCGCGATGATCACCTCCTTGAAGCGCTTGGTCTGCCGGGGCACGTAATCGTTAAACCGTTCGAGATCTCCGTCCTCGTAGCCAGCGGTCGTGAGTTTAATGCCGTCGGCACACGACGGGCCTTCGAGCGCCGAACATCTGACCCACAGACCCACGGTGTACATGTCCACGAGCAACTTCACCGGCACAGAGTCGAGCGTGACGGTCGCGAGATACGTGCCGTTCTCGGTGACGGTCAGTGCTGCCTGACCGACGGCGAGCGCCGCGGCGCTAAGCGACCGCAAGACCGGAGCCATCTGTCTGCTCTCGTGGTGTTTGCGGAGTGACACAGCGAATGGAGCAAAAGAATCACGAGTTGTGTGCGTTTCCACGGATAGTGGATGCGGAAACACTCCTCACAGGCATAGCTTTTCCTTGAACTCCTTGCGGAATAGTGGGTTGAGGGCCGGATCTCGTCGCGCAAACTGGGTGAGCCTGTACCCACATACACATAAACCATACCGGCATGGGGGATGAGATCTCATGTGGATCGGTTCAAATTGGAGGTCAGAGACAGATCCAGAACGAATATATTGGCATTCGCACACGGGAAGACTTGCTGACCGCCAATTTGACCGAGCTGGTCCAGTTCTAGGCAGCGCATAGGGTACCAGTTTTCGTGTGATTTCTTCGAAATCGAAAAACAACACTGCTGCTATCCATGTCCACAGCGAGCGGAAGCCTGTCGTGCGCGAAAGCGATAAATGAATCCCCAGAACTGTCTCTCCACTGACAGAAGACTCGGAGATCGTTTTTCTTATTCTCTTTCACCGATGGTTGCCAATGGAAGTTGGTGCAGCGACGATTCGGTAGTAGGTCGACTCTTCTGTACCTCATGAGTCGAGCGTGGGCAGCTACACGAAGAGGGATGACTATCCAGCTTGCATCTGTATCTCGACCCTGTGCCAGTCGTTGCCTCGAGGGGTGAACGAAAGCTTCAGCGGAATCGCGTTCAAGCCGCCAGAGGACGCAGGCTCACGACGCGCGATGCGCTCATCGGCGGGGCCCAAGAACGACGCGCGTGGAAGGATATCGACCGTCTCGTCGCCACCACGTCTCGCCAACGACTACAGCTGCGGCGGCTAAAGGGCAACCGCATCTCAGGATGGGACCGGTTGTATTCGCAGCACGGCTGTCCGCACTGCCCTGAGCAGACGGACGGCGGCCAGATACCGCACATCTTCTGGGCCTGCCCCGGGGCACAACGGCTGTGGACGGTGCTTCGGACGGCGTGGCAGAGCATGGGGTTGTGGGCATCGGGCTCCAGCGAAGCCTCACTCTTCCAACGCGCGGTGTTCGACTTGCGACTGCCGCGTTTCCCCGGCAGACTCTGGAAGCTACCGGACCTCGCCGGCATGCTGACCACGGACATCACAGACATGGAGATGCTTCACCAGACAGCTCAAGTGGCGTGGCAACAACAAGTTCTTAGCACAAAGATGGTCATCTGGAAGTGGAGACACAACATTGATGATGGAGAGCAACGGTGGGCTGCCGCGGACGCGGAGGCCTACCTCACCAGCGCGCTTCGGGCCTCGACACGCGGCCTTCTGGACCGGCTCCCACGTGAGCGGCGGCTACGTGACCCGCGCCGGCAGCTGCTCCGGGAGCTGGCGGGCAGTTTCAACGAAGAAGCGGTGACGAGGTGCCCGCCAGCCCCGAGCGTCGATGGACGGCGGTCCCTCCTCTTTTTCGACGGCGGGTCGCGCGGCAACCCCGGGCCCGGCGGGGCCGGTGCGGTGTTGGTCACAATGAATGAGGACGCCACGGCCCCCCGGGTTACGTGGAGCGCCTGCATGGCGTACCAGCAGCACACCATGACTAACAAC